>WEKX01026860.1:70289-91071 GCA_013390025.1 Pitta sordida | reverse complement strand
ATTCTGTGATTCTGTGAAAAAGCGTTTCCTAAACTTCATTCCTGTGCAGCAGCAGGTACGTACCACCACCAGTATGCAGACACAGCTGGAGCTTGGCTTCTCTCTGCTGTCTGCTGCTAGTTAGATGATCATAATTATGACATCAAAGTTATCACTCCACAAAGAGATACAACTTGGATTTTTGAAAGCTGTTGCACTTTGTGCATTACGATTATCTCCACTGCCTCCTCAGAGTTAACTGCCAATCAATACATGATTTAAAGATGCCATGAATTTATTTTCTTTTTTTTAAGGAAGAAAAATATCTTTCTAAGCAGCTCTTGGAAGAGTTATCTGGTATGAAATGTAACTTACTGTATGAGTTGATTCCAAATGACTTGCTAATTAAGTACCAAGTCATTTGTTAGTAGAAGTAATTACAAAGGGTTCAAGAGACCTTGAATCATACTATTATTTGCAGCCTGAAATCTGCTATCCTGGTATGTTGTGCAATTGATGATGTACTGTAACATGGTCTACAGAGCCCAGAAATGGAAGTGAAGTGGGAAACAGCATCACTAACCCAGTCCTAAATTATCTTCTTAGTCACTATTACATCAGCTAGTATCTGAATAAGAGAAAGAGGAAGAAAAGACAGAAATAAAAGAACTAGGAATATCTTCTATTTTAATACAAAATCTAATGCAGGAAGACCGAATCGAAATCAGGGTCAAAAGGCAGCCACTTACAGAGAAAAATAATGTAACTATAGAGTAGGATATAATCCATCTGTCAGATCAGCTTAGCATTTAAAGCCATAGCCTACCATAGTACTGTTATGTGGCTCAAACTAGCTTTATTTGAATTAAAAAAATCCTTTTCCTTTCCTTTTCCTAAAAATATAATATGCTACAGGAGAGGATTTAGCTCACAAAAGTTCTATGTAATTACAGCAAGCAAAATCAGGAAGAACCAACTAAGTATTTTCATTCCCATTCCTTATATTACAAGCATCAGACTCTTGTTTATTCCACAGTATATTATTTTTAGAGAGAAAAAAATTAATGAGACAAAAAAAAAAAGACCCATCATCTTTTTACCACAGAAATACTGATATGAAAATGGGCTTGCTTAATTGCCTGTGCACCAGAAGGAAAAGAACTACAGTCCAATGTACTCCTTCATGGTTTATGACCCTTGCATTTTTCCGAACAGCAGTTCGTAGCCCTTCTTAGTCATTTAAGCTGTAAAGCGCCTACAGACAGGCGTGTTTTGGATCTTGCTGTTCATATATGCCACTTTTGCAACAGCAACAACAGGAGATACTGAGAAAACACAGAGTGCCATCTACTCAATTATTTCACCACATAAGGCCTTATTGAAAAAGAGACTTCTCCCTTTAGGCTTGAACAATAAACAAGGTGATAAAGACATTTCAGACAGAGAATTCAACCAAGGTGACACGAATGCAAGTGTGGAAAAAATGCCAAAGGGAAGGTTAATTATGCATCTTAGGGAGCTGCTATTGTGTTTGATAGGCTAGAAGTAGATTTGAGGTCCTTCCAACCCATTAAACAATGTCTTCCAAGGAGGCCTAATTGAATGAGATTTGAGATAAGTATTGAAGGATCTTCTACTGGGCCTTGCTGCCTCACAGATCATACTAGGATTCAAAAGAACTCAAAGGAAGACAGCTGTGTTCAAGAGCACTTACTAATGACCAGAATAGCACAAGTGGATCATGAGACTATCATGGGATTCACAGGCATCTAAGAAATAAAAACGTAAAATTGACTTTATTTTGCAGATTCAAAGTTACTTTTGAGGCTGACAGAAACAGTCATCCTCTTTTCCCAGGAACAAACAATCATTGGTGAATAAAAAAATGAGAATAGTAATTGTAAAGACCAGATGTTGTCTATAAATGTGGCTCTGTAAGTGTTTAAATCTCTCGGTTTAACCTAATAAAAACCACTTCTCAGAATTTCTTAACCCTGAGATAAAACATGTGTGATATAGAATGTGGAAACTTTCAACCAAGAAAGCATTAGTAAATCTCTGGTATATCAAACTAATTTGGGTACATAACTATTTGTCATGCAATACAGTGTGAACTAAACTCTCTTTATTAATCTCATGCCCCCAGACTGGTTTAAATGTTTGTCTCTTAGTGGGAATTGTCTGCTTAAAGTAGTTTTGAGGGTCTGGGCTATGGCTCTCAGCTCTTCATTGACTCAAAAAATGTGATGTGGCTGCTTTCTGTAGAAAAAGACTTTGACCCAAAACAGCATCTTTGTAAGAGGATTAGAAAAATTCCATTCTTTTAATGACTTGCTAGATGTTCGCTCTCCTTTACTTAATACTCTTTGTCTCTTATTCTTAATTATCAGCATAAATGCTTTAAACTAATGTTGTAAGTAATCTGTCATTTTATCCAAGTTTTGTTGAATGCTTCTTTTGAAATGATCTGATTATTAATTTCTTTAGGAGACTATTAAGCTAAATGCCTGCCCATATACCAGCACTTCTGTTGCTTTTGGGGTTCTGCTAAGACTCACGGTGATGAGTTTTCCTTAGCACTAGCCCAGGGAAATCACGAAATTCACTGGATGGAAAAGATGTGCTTAGGACTGTAACAAAATGCTGACATTTAGTGTCATTAATGATACCTGGGAATTTGTGCTACATTTGTTTTGGTTCCAAACTCTAGTATTTTCAGAATGCCTTGATAAAGATGGAAACATTTCCCTGAAAAAATCTTGTATACCAATCAATTCCTAAGTAATTCAAAACTAGTACTGGACATCAGCATCTAACATAGCTCCTCAAAAATCCTGTCTGGGGACTAAATTTCACCCCACTAATATAGTCCTATGTTACAGGATAGTGTGTGATAACATGCCTTTTAAAATAGCCAAGATATATTTTGTAATTTAGAAAATTACTCTGAGGAACCATTTGTCAGTTTAATGAAAATCTGAAACTACAGGTTTGCATAATAGAATTAATTGTAATGGTTCTGCTGGAATGATTTCTTTCAGATGGGTAATTTGAAGGATTGAAAGAAAGATTTCACAGCTGAAAGAAAGAAAGAATTTATCCTAAGACCCATGTAAGTAAAACACATTTAAACTTCATAATACAGTGCCTTTGACTCTATGGGACTCTTGTTTTCATGTCTTGAGATGCAGGAGATATTTCTATTCACAAGAGTATTCAAGAATAATTTGAAAGAATTCATTGCCCTCCTATTACAGGTGTTCATCCCCCAAAGGTGGCAAAGAAGTAAGTGCATTTACTTATTAAATTGTGACCTTATAGAGTTACAAAGAATCACACAGAGTTGTATAACATCCCTGCCAAGACACAGTTACAGAGTAAAGAGAAAACCTGCTTTTTAGGCAGAGAAAAAATTCAGGCCTTAAAAAGATGAAATGGATACAAAAAATTATAAAAAAATGTATAGCTCAGATTGACAATATGCTTGCCCAGGAAGCTGCAGGAAACCATCAGCCTTTCAGTTCAGACATCATTTCACAACAGGGGTGGTGACCTTTTGGGAGAAAATAAGTCTGACAATCGCATGTGCAGGTTTGCTGCTGAGGTCCTCAGATATCATTATAGCAGCATCTTACACCCTTCATTGCTCAATATTAACTTCAGCACACATTCTGTGTGTCTATGCGTACAAGGATGTACAGTGCTTTGGCTTGGGGCTCCACCTACCCATATGATCATTCCCCTTCAGTCCTTCAAATAGAAGGTCGTTCCAGTCCTCATTTCATCTCTTTCTCCTCAATTGGAATGAGTTTTGTTTACCATTTGGTGGGCAACAAAAACACCTTCTCTCCTGACGATTCCACCCTAGCAGCCATCCCAGCACATCCAAGCATCAGGGCCATGTTAACATCAGGCTGCAGAAAGTGTTATGAAGTAAACATTATTATGAAGTAGAAAAACACATGAGTTCAGTTCCATATGGCTTCTGCTCTCACCAGCAACTTCTTGGCCTGTAAGCTGTGCCAGTGACTGGAGAGCAGCACTTAACAGACAGGAACAAATTACACGGACACAGATGCAACAGCTCATCTGATGGACTAAGAAAAGGAGCAGGTGGGGTGAAGGTCTCAAAGCTCTGACCAAAATTGCAACAAATAAACAGCAACAGTAGGTAGAGTGAGTGACATGTGCAAAGGGCGAGAAGCAGTGCAGTTTGACATCTTTGCCATAAGGGCTAGCTGGGCCAAGTGACAGCTCATATCCTCTCACAGCTGCAGTTACCATATTGTACCCATTCTTCCCCTAAAATATTGCTGAGTATTCAATATGCAAACACTGCCATTTGATTTCATGGCAAGAAGTACTTTTTATTGCATGAACTACCAAAAGATATTTAAACACAAATTCTGTTATTGTTATGGGACCAACTCTCTACATCGCAGTTTGAAACTTTTTCCATGTTATGTAGATTTTGATTGTATTTTATGAATACATTTTTCAGGATATTCAATGTTACTCTCTGTCCTGGTGTAAGGAAAGTGTCAATGTGTAAAGTAAGGTGTTTACTTGCCTTCTGCTACTTAAGTTATAATTTTCTCAGGGGAAAAAAAAAAGAAAAGGAAAAAATAAGAAAAGAAAAAAAGATTAAACCACATTTCTGAACTAGAAGTCTAAAGTGTTATTATGGTCATAGCCATAGCAACACTAGAATTATAAGAAATGTAGCCACCTCCACTGTATAATTTAAAATAAAAACATAATTATCATTGTCTTTCAGTAGCTAGGTAGAAAATTATGCATTGCCTTTGTGCCACTTGTAATTCCACACAATTTGTTCCAAATCTGTTATTTGACAAGTGGAGGAAAGCACAACCAGTGGCTGGTATGCAAGGGAGTGTCTTGGGAACTGCCATAAGGTAAATAGATGTTTGTGAATCTCTAGCCCCAAAGGCCAAACTACAGAAGCTGAGCAGTGTTAAATACAGAGTATTTGCCAACCTTGGAGCCACCTGCAACTTCCTCTTTCTGAAGCAAACAGCAATGCTCAGCAAACCTCAGCTGCATATATTTATGCCCAACATGTTTTCCCCAAAGAGCGCAAAATACTGATTTGAAGCAGCATAACAATAAAGTGATGATAATAATAGGGCATTATCCTCCTTAGCACAGTTCTGCAGCTAGGGATTGCATTTTTGGTACAGCTGCCTTCTATAGGAAAAAAAGGTTGCCTCTTAGATTACAATTTATCCTGTATTACTTTGTTTATAACATTTCTCCACCCTCCGTGCCACCCAGAGTGAAAGAGAGTTCATGACACTTCTGATGTGTATTTTACAAAGAGCGCATTTTAAATAAGCTTGGGAGGTTAAGTCAAGATCCTTTAATCCGAGCATATATCTTTGTTAAGGACACATAGACCAAACCATTGAAATCCCCAGCCAGAAAGGAGGTTTGAGTAAATCCCTCATCCTGGGGAAAAAAAAAACACACCCTCTCATACCAAATTTAGTGATGTACATTCTGCCTTTTTCTGCAAAGAAAAACTCGGTGGTGACCGAGGGGAAAGTGCACCTGCTAATAGAAACTGTAGCTCTTCCCTCGTGGCAGCAGCCTGGCATAAAAGAAAAGGATGTTGTGCCCTCACAGCTTTCACAGAATCACAGAATTAACAAGGTTGGAAAAGACCATGGGGATCATCGAGTTCAACCTATTACCTAACACCATAACACAGTACCTCATCTAATCTCTTCTTAAACACACCCAGGGATGATGACTCAACCATCTCCCTGAGCAGCCCATTCCAATGGGGAATCACTCCCTTTGCGAAAAGAAATTTTCCTAATATCCAGTTTAAATCTCCCCTGACCCAGCTTAAAACTGTGTCCTCTCAGTCTGTCACTGATTGAGTGAGAGAAGAGACAGATCCCCACCTGGCTACAACCTCCTTTCGGGTAGTCATAGAGAGCGATAAGGTCTCCCCTTAGCCTCCTGAAGGCAGGCTGAACAATCTCGACTCTCTCAGTCATTCGTCATAGGGCTTATGTTCCAACCCCTTCACTATCTTTGTCGCCCTTCTCCAGACATGTTCAAGAATCTCAACATCCGTCTTAAACTGGGGAGCCCAGACCTGAACACCGTACCCAAGGTGTGGCCTTGTGAAAGCTTTGTGAATCTTTGTGGGTGCCTTGGATGACCATTCACCTTTCTTCTGCCCTAAATACCCTCCCAGCATGACACTTTGCAGAGGAGGGCATTGGACATTGAAAGCATCACAAGGTCTCACAGAGGAACATCCCATACCCATCAGGCAGCTCTCTGACAGGAAAAGTTGCAAAGATACACAGGTATCTTTGATCAGGACTGACTGAAATTAACTGTCCCCGTCCCTCTTCCCTGTTTCTTTGTAATGTATAATATTTTTTTACTAGGTTAAAGGCACCAATATTTGTGTGTGTAAGTAAGTGCTGCTCTAGCTTGATGCCGACGCTAAGCCTGAAAAAACAGCCCATCTGGGTTACAAATGACGTTCCCTTACCTTCACTGACAGCTAAATGTATGTCTGCTCTTCATTAAGTGAAAATGACCGGACTAATGAGCTGTCTTACCTGGCACTGTTGTATCTCTGCCTGAAGAAGGATTTTTAGAACCACCACATACTCTGGTCCAGCTAAAATGCTCCCTCAGACCTTTTCAAATCTCGGTATTTCCTCCTTCTGCATTTACCTCTGCTTTGGAACCATTGGTCCCAAGGAAGAGCAGGACATTACTGCATAGCAAGTGGAAACATTTTGAGTCTTTAATTTAGTAGTTCCACAATATTTTCATTTTAATAAACTACCATAAAGACTGAAACTAGTAGCAGACAATTCATGTGAATAAACACTTGCTCATACAAAGGACCACATAAGCTTGGGTTTAATTTTGAAAAACAAGAAGTGTCTTCTCTGTATGGCAAAAAGGAACATACACTGGCTTGGGAAAACTGGAGAAAAGGAGAGTTTTCTGTTATTTTTAACCAAACACTAAGACATTTTAATGAAAATATCACCTTACTCATAAAAATGTTTGTTTTCAATAAAATGATGCAAAATCAGTTTCATTATCAGGGATTCGTAATTTTTTCCCCGTCATACAAGCTTGTGCATTTTTCTCTGAACTACAATGAAAAGACATATGGGTTAAAATAAATATGAATTACTGCCCAGAACCACATCTAGTGATCCAGCACAATCAAACTAACATTTAACAAGAAGGTTTTTCATTCGTTATTAAAAAGTCCATTTTTTTAGGCAGTATATTTTTTTTGTGTGTTCTTTTATATCAGCCTGAAAAAACCCAACATTGAAGAGAGCAGTAAATACCTTCAGCGGTATATAAAGTATGATAAAATAGCTGATAGTGGAAGTTATCAACATTTGAATTCTTTTTGGAAAATTAGTTATGCTAAAGTAGATTGAAGCCTCTACAGGCTGAAAAACTTGAAGTCCTAGAAATATTTACTGATAGGTGAGCCCTTATCCTCTGCTCTGGGTTTGGTAATTTTTCCCATCACAAATGATATGCTGTCAAAATAAGACAATAAATTTTCAATATAGCTTTTGTGAATTGTTTATTCAATCTTCGGTTAATTAAAATGTTTTAGCAATAAAATTTATATTTCACTGGAAATGGAGCTGGCTCTTTTTACATTTTGTTTGTCCTATGAAGTGCCACTATATTGATGTGACATCAGGATAAAATTTCTAATGAGTTTTGCTTTCCAGTAACTTTGTATTATCATTATTTTATGGTTTTCCAGAACTGATGGAAAGTGTTTACAGCAAAGAAATCCTACCCACCTAAAGTAGCTTCTTCTGTCTGGAAGTCGTGCACTTCATCAAGTTACACACAATCCCTAAGGTTAGCAAGGGCCAGACTCCTTCTTTCCAAGAGCCAGGAAACCCAGGAGCAGCTCAGAGTGATGATTTCTGGCATGTTGTCCTCCTACCAGGTGTGCAGCAGGGAAAAAGGCCATTATAACTTTCTCAGGGTTGCAGGTTTCTTGCTGCCATTTGCCAGAAGCATTTACTTATGTCATCATAGTTTCTCCCATAAACTGAATTACCCTGCCTGCGGTGTAATTTACAGGAAGGGCTCAGAAACACCAAACACCAGATAGACATACAGTGAGGCAGAGGACTTCAGTTTAAAAATGCAGACATGACAACAAATATGGACCCCAAAAATCTCAGTTAGAATAAGACCTTTTATTCCCCTCCCTTCTAAGTCCTTGCACAACCAGTGCCAGAACACGTATTTAGGGAAAAGCAAGTAAAACCAGGAGACCAAAAGCCCCAGGCAGCCTTATTTAGAGAGCTGTAATTCCCTTCTGCCTTCCAGTTTTAGGAAGGGGGCACAGTGCTGAAACTAAGTTGAAGATTTTTAGACCCACATCTAAAAGAGTTGAAGGAGCCACATAGGGCAGGATAGGAGGCAGGGAGGAGGCGCAGCAGAGGCAAGGAATGCACTATGTAATTTTAATATTTCCGTGATTTTTGGCAGCTGCTTCTATTAAACTGGATTTAATTTCCGCGGATACAGCATCACTGGAGGATGACTCTCTTATATGTTGGGATAGCTTAAAAAGGCTGATAACAGTATTGAAATCATCTGCATTTCTTGTCGTAACACCTGAATGCTTTCTGCATTTGCAATCATGTCATGGTCTAGGCTCCAGATGTCTCTCGTCTTGACCTGCTCTAGGTCATGTAGGTCCTAATGTGCACTAGACACCACTGTCCATACATCACAGAGGAGCTGAGTAAATCCTACTGGAAATGGGCCTTCACAACATCTGGCTAGCGCCACTCAGCACCTGAAACACTGGATTAAATGTGCATCCTACATCCAACAATGAAGAAATACCCCTCCAATCTCAGATAGTACTTGTGCTTCAATAAGCCTTTTTTTGTAGAAAAAAAAAAAAGGTTCCCAAAAGTCCAATACCCAAGAATGAACTTGAAGCTTTCAAAACAGCACTCACCAGGAGCGTTTGCTTTTCTTCATTACTAATGCGCCTGCATTTCAGCTGGAGGTCTGTGTGTGGCCTTCATCTAAGCTCTGCTTTAAGGATGCAAATAGAATTTTAAATATTTGTTAGTTAAGGGTCCCCACTGTCTTTTAAAATATAAATACACATATCCTCTGCAGAAAAATGACAGATTCATGTTTGCATCAATGATTTTCGTTTGTGCCAACCCCTCTCCCCCCCATAAGTACTCTCCAAGGATTTTCCTTGCTCCTGGCATGCATATGAATCTCCTATTAGTGTCAGTGAGAGTTATGTCTGCATATTGCAAAAAGAATAGATACCTAAATAATTCATTAGATTCTACAAGCGAGTGCATTTACCTTAATGAAGAGTTACTATCAATATTTGTGCAAAAGGTCCATTTCTAAATATTTTTAGAAACTAACCAACTGTTTCAGTTATTAAGACTCTGCTTACAATGCAAGTGATTTAAACCAGAGAAGTGTGGGCAGCACAGATTCATGAAGATTTTCTACAGAACCATCAGTTACTGTTGCTGACACGGGAAAAATATGGGGAAAAGGCAATCAATGAAGTTCCATTTTTTACTTGATTTAATTCATTAATATTTGAAAACAAATAAGACTGGTTTGCCCCAGGGATAGGTAATAGGATACAAGCCTTTCACCTCTAGGTCAGCAGTTCAAAGACAACTTTGGGCAGTACTGACTGAAAGTCATTACTATCTATCTGAACACTCTTCAAGAGTATATGTAAAATAAGTTGGTGGTCTCTATTTATTTCCTAATGGCTAAGGGCCTGATTCAGCAAAGCTCTTAAGCATGCACTTAATGAGAAGCAGATGTTCAAATCCTTTTGAATTTGAACATCTGATTACAGTTAAGCACGTTCTGAACAGCCTCACCAGAACGGGCAGGCTGGAGCATACACGGAGAGGGGTTTGCTAAATGAGAGCCTCAGTGTGCTGGCTTGTCAGTTGCTTGTGCACACAAACAGAGGGTACAAGCAAGCAAGGCCATTTCCTCTTCCCCCAGATAATATTGCCCACATGCTGGCACTGTGTGCTGATAGTGGCACAGGAGTCAAGAATGAGACTATCAGCTGTAGAAGTGTTCTGACTTTCATTCACCCATACTAATGAGACAAGATGGGGAAAAAAGTATTTGCACTGCATTATAAAGTAGAATATAAGACCACAGAACTGCTTTGCCTTTCTTGCTCACCAACCCATCAACTTTCATGAGCATGGAATGTGCTTTAATAAGGAGTGGAATACAAACACGGTATTTGTGTAGCCTTCCTGGTGCTTATTCATGCATGTGCTGTGCTAAAAAATGTGCACATATATGAATCCAGTCTGGAAAAAAGCAAGCCACATAGCCTAACCACATTCAGTATTTATCTAAAGGTAAAAGCCATTTCTCATAAGTTAAGGCTTTAAGGGGGGAAGTTATTTGGGCATTTAATGATTTGAGTGCTTATTTGTACTTGAAAATTATTAGAATTGGCATCTGAGGTGAAGTTTTTAAACACTCCTGTTGAAGCCGTCATCTCTCCTGCTACATTAAATACCTTCTAAGATTACCAGCGGATCAGATTTGTTTTGCTTCTTTTAAAGAGAATTGAATTCTGGGACTTTTTCCATGGTGTTGCTGCTTATTGTCTCACATGATCAAGGTCAACTGCTGTGAAATTACAGCTAGTGTTTCAAACCACAGCAGGCTGAGAAAACTACCATTTTAATACCATGACTGTGAAGTTAGTAAGACAAGTAGAATTTCATCAGTTACAAGTGCTCCCTGTCCCTAGAGACCTCTGCAATGGTGTTAGCTGGACAGCCCAGTAACAGTCCTTTCACAAAGAATTGATAGTCCCACTACTGCTGTACTTCAGCTGAACTCAGTGGAGTGACTTATACCATGGAACTGAGATCAATACCTAGAGTGGCACTTGGTCAATCTTCTGGCAGGTTTTTCTTGAATTACAAAAAGATAGCCAGAGATCAAATTGATTCATAATGAAATGATCACACTCAGTTTGCTGCAGTTTAAGCAACAGTTTTCCAAGTATCTAATCTCAGAAGACTTCTATCTCATAGAATTTTGGGAAAGGTTTTATTAAACATCTTTTACTAAAATGCATTAAGCCACTGACCTCTATTAAATTTACCATTGGTAGTGGAAAATCAACTTAAAAGGTCATAATAATCATATGTTTGGCATGACTAAGAATTCCTCAGCCTGCAGGAATTCTCAGAAAACATTTACTAGAGCATGAATGCTCACTCTCCTTCTGGAGCAATCTAAAAAAGCTATTCCAGAAATTCCTTTGCTCGGTAACAGAATGCTCCACACTGATCTCAGTCTTGGGACTCTTTGAAGCTTTGTTAAGGCTCTCCAGGACAAGATCAGAGCTTTTCTGTTTGAAATGAATGCATTGAATTCATCCACCTCTTTCTTTAATCATAAAGGATCTACAATTTTGGTTATGATATATGACATGATATAACCATTATGATATGATATAACCANTTTGTTAAGGCTCTCCAGGACAAGATCAGAGCTTTTCTGTTTGAAATGAATGCATTGAATTCATCCACCTCTTTCTTTAATCATAAAGGATCTACAATTTTGGTTATGATATAACCATTATGATATAACCATACAAAGAAGATAATTTCAAATACTGAATGATTTCAGAACAATTTACAGTGGCTGGTTTTTGATGATCTCAAATTCATAAATGTTGGGGTTTTGCAGCTTGTAATCATCCGCTGACCTCCAAAAGAGACTAACACAGCATTTCAGTAAAATATAAAATAGGTGCTGGCCTCACTGGTTGAACTTGGAAACAAACCAGTATTCAGCCAAGCAATGCTATGGGTTTTCTTACATTTTCACAGTTTTATGCTGGGAGAGCTCCATAACTTTGTGAATGGAGTTCATGTTTATCTGAGATGTTATTGCTGTGCTCTCAGGCCAGTGCTCTGCATCTGCTCCTTTTTCCCAGGGACATATTTTTTTATTAGTCATAGTAGTCATAGGAAATTACAAGTACCACCAAGACACACTGATGATAAATAAAGGTTTGGAGGTTTCCTTTCTTGTTTATGGGAGAGCTTTACCTACTATGACACTAACCACTAGGAGAATCAACTTCATTCCAGTCCTCCAGTCCTTTGTTGTATATTCAACTTTGTTGAAAACAAAAAGGAGGTCCTGGTTCATTATTTAAAAATGTTGTAATTGTAACTCAAAATAGAAAAAAAAGCATAACAAGTCTCAGCATGAAAGAAACACCTGCTTTTCATTTTCCTGTAGTGTTTGAATGAAGCAAATTAGATAACCTAATTGAGGACAAAACTTTAAATCCTGGTTAGAAATCGGAGCCATGTTATGCTGCCTCTGACTGACAAGCGGGGTGAATGTACATTTGATTCAATCTAATTTTTGGTCGTTCCTAATTAAGTTTAAGAACTTGAATGGAAAGTATGCTATTACCTATTAACAGTCCCACGATAGAGTTTCTAGAGTCTCACTGCAAGGGTATTGTACCAATATGTTTTTACTACTTGTGTATCAGAACCACCCCTTAGACTAGATGAGGGATTTACTGGATAAGGTGTTCTACTTGAAGGTCTGTGTAGCACAGTGTAGTCCCGCAAAAGGCATTCAAGCAGACTGGGAGAGGCATAGGCAAGGTTTTGGCACACAGTTTGGGCTAACCAGCCATGCTGAGCAATGGCATGCACCAGCTCAAGTCACCAACACAGACAAGCAGCTTCTGGCAGGCAAACAGGCTCCCCAGGAAAAACTTTGCTAACCTACACAGCTCTACACTGGGTCATGTAGGCAGCCTTAGGTAAGATATAAGCAAAATCCTTGTAGCAGGGAACTCCAGCATCCTTAAACACTTACAATGGTCTAACAATGCCAAAATACCCGAGATCTCTGCTTTTAAAATGTGAGCAAATAAAACAGATAAAGCCCAAGATGAAAATACACAGAAGTCAAAAGCCTGAAGAATAAAAGAGCCACATTTCCATGATTTCCAAGACAGCACATGGATCACTGGAGCAATTGATGTCTGCTGGTATTTCCTCTAAATTCCATTCTGTCCCTGCCCAAAAGCTGGTCAGTAAGCTGGAAGCTGGGAGAAGTTGTATGCAGGAACCTCTTCAACCCGTGGAGCAACACTGTGTGTCTTCTGCAGCTGGCCACAGCTCTTCTAGAATAACAGCAGTGCCATCATAGCCACTGATGAATTAACATGGCAGTCAGACAACTTGTTTCCCCAGCAGTTTACCCTAACAAGCCTGCTGCCTCCATGGCTTTGGGCTTTGCAATGTGCTGGAGGCAGGCAGGGAGGTTGCTGAAGCCCTGCAGAGCCAGACGCTGACCCACTTTCTCAGCAAAGCAGGAGAAAGGGGCAGACTGAAGCACAGCACTGTGGATTTGTGCAAAACCCACAGAAACCTCTTGCGAAATATAGCTTGCTACACAATTCTCAGGGGCCGGACATGGCACAGTGGTAAAATTACACGTTTACAGGCTAATCCTTTACTGTTCAGTGACATGGTTTCATGAGCTCCATGTTTTCCTTTCTGCTAAGTGAGGATGGGGGGGGGGTTGGGGGGGCGGAACTGCTTTTACTTCAGAGATATGCATTTTTCATGTTTTGAGTGGGCCCCCCAAACTGGAAATTTCCAAATAAAAAAGTGTATGTGCATCACTAGTTCTCTTACCCTTTCTTCATAAAATTTGGACCATTTTCAAATTTACAGTGAAATGTGGAAAAGATTTAAATGTGAGGAGTTTCGCCTTTCATTAAGAATATCTTGAATTACATTAGCTGGGAATAACACAGATTTGTATATTTTTCTTGGCAGGGCAAAATTCATTTACTACAGACCTTTGAAGACAACACCTGTGCACTCTTATCTCACTCCGCTTTTTGGCATTGCCCAAAAGCGTCCAGACCTCAAATTCTTATACTGGATGTTTTCAGCAAGGTTTCTGTGACCTGCATAGAGAAAGACTCCCTTTTTGAAGTATCTCTTTGGGTTCTGTGGAGGGTTGGCTGGCATGCAGGAACTCCAGCCAAGGTGTTAAAAACCCATTAAGTTAGTCTTGCAAGGACAGAATTGTTCTGTGATGAGAACCCATTTTATTATGCAGAAGGGCACTTATGTAAAAGATACTGTCTATGCAAGTTTTTTATTTGAACACCTAAGCACTTTAACCAAAAATATTTTACAAACAGGCACTTGTAACTTAAGTTGACTGCCAGGACTCGGAAAGAAATTTCTATTTATTTTTTTCTCTGCCAATCTTCCAAGTCATATCTACAAACAGAGCACAGAGAAAACATATTTATAAAGGTTTTATTTCAAAACTCTTGCCCTTGCCTTCCTCCTGATGATTGGATCACCTTTACTAATAAACCAGACTGGATGCACTGTGACCATCAGTACTGTGAATCAGAGAGTTACCATATGTGCCTATAAACTCCAATTTTTCTGTCATTTGAATCTAATGGCAAAGAATGGTATGTNTCCAAAATGAAGAACTCGGCACTTAGACATGATAGATCTCATATAATTGTAATCTGACCATTTCTCTAGCCTATCAAGGTTCCTCTGAAGGGCCCTCCTACCCTCTGGCAGTTCAACATTTGCCCCCAGCTTGGTATCATCTGCAAAATTGCCAATGGTGGACTCAATTCCCTCATCCATATCATCAATAAATATATTAAACAGTGTCAGGCCTAACACTGATCCCTGTGGATCTCCACTAGTGACTGGCCGCCAGCTGGATGTGACACCACTCACCAACACTCTCTGAGCTCGTCCATCCAACCAATTCCTAACCCAATGTAAAATGCTTCTATTGGATACAAGAAAGTATGATTATAGAGTCGGGTCTCTTATAACGCGCACCCGCGGTCTTAATTGGGATCCGCGTAGCCCGACTTCCATGTTGAATGGCGGCTGCCGCCACCCCCAATGCTGCCACCTGTGCTACCCCTGCTGCTGCCTGCGCCACCACCGCCATGGCAGGTTGTGCATGTGCAGTTGTGAAATGGGTCTCCTACATCGCTAAAAATTATGGCGCTAAGATCTGAAGCCGCAATATGGGGGTATGAAGTGAAAGAGGGCCAACTGTATAAAATTTCTAATTTGACTTTGAAGATTCAATAGGGATCTGATCCAAAGCCCACTGAAGTAAATGGAAAAAAGAAGTATGATATCTTAGAGTTATTCAGTTTGGATACAGTTTAGAGAAGTACTCGTACTTGGCAGCTGAGGTAAACTAAGCACATTAACCTATCATTAAAAAGAAAAGGTGCCAGAATAGATCTATATAAGGATAAATCTGTGAAGTATTGTTTTATCATCTGTCTAGCCATTCCAGTGTTCCAACGCCTTAACAGAAAGGTAAAAGAATCTTTTTTCTGTTCAGTAATGTGGAGCTTTTACAGTGGCAATTAAAATCTGCATAAATAGCTGATCCTACTCTTCTGTCAGGTGCTGCCACAGATAAATACAAGACAGCATTAAGACTTTTTGTGAAATTAGTGATGCTCCCAACATTCCCTTAATCACTATTGTGTGACACTTCTGTTTTTAAAGGAATCAAGAAGTTACCACATTAATGAGATAAAACTCCACAAAATCACTCGTAGCTTACTTGAATATTTATACTTTAGTGGCAAAGTATAACAGAAAAATTACTCTTACAGCATAGCACAGCATTAATTGCTAATTAGTTTACCTTTATGACTGGAATGCCTTCTAGCATTCTAAATCACTTCTAATCTGTATAAATAGCTAAGGAATGCTCAAAACATATAATTATGGGGGATTATATTACACCTCCAGGATTTTGGGAAAAGCTTGCAATGGCAAAAGATATAAAGTAATATCAATCTTCTTGTGATTTCATACAAACAGGAAAAGAAAAAGGCTCATTATCACTACAGCAGACTTAGCTGTTTAGTGGCTCCCATTTTACTTTTCGATTCAGAGATTCAGGCTTTATGTCACACAATTTTTTTCATATACATTCTCTTTTGCTCATATCACTCCTGAAACAGAGAAATTAACAGAGCTGGAATTTATTCTTAGAATTTCTAAGACAATTCCTGTACATCGTTGCCATACATATTATTCTTCTTTTAGATAATGTTAAAAAGAAAACCCAAACAAACCACCAACACAGACCTCTGGTTTTGCCAAAAATTAAGGGATTGTTTGCTGGCTAAAGGACAGCAAATTTAAGTACCAATCATGCTTACAAATGCCATGGTTCTTTTAGACTGAGCTCAATTTAGATAAATGTAGCTAGCTCATGGGCATTCACCTTTTTGAAGAGGCATGATGGTCTGAAGCATTTATTGTGGAGGGTCTCAGCCACAGAGGTATAAAAGAGCAGGAGAGTAACTAACTTCATTTTCCTTTCTTAGGAGATTTTACTGGCTTGAAACAGGAGAGATCTGCTCAAATATCTGAAATTTTTAAACTCTGGGCACCTCTCTGCCTTCCACAAGAGTGGAACACTTATAAGTAGGCACTCCACAAGAGTGAGATGGGCAGGAAGAGTGTCCACTGTAGATCAGCAGAAAGGAGATGTCCCTGTCCCTTTTATCCTATGCCATCATCCCACTCCTTTAAGGTTTGTGACAGTGGAATTTCCCTTCAGTTCAAGCCCTGAATTTGCCTAAGCGGATGGTGGAGTTAATGACCCTCCTGATAGCCTACTTCTGCCTTTGGCTGATGGCCACCTCTACCTCCCAGTTGTACTCTGCAGCACTCAGTGTTTTGCCTATATGCTCCTCTTCCCTCCACGCCTGGAGCTAGGCAGCAGTTCATCGTCTCCCACCCTGCCCAGGGCTCTGTATTTACTCTGTATTTTATCTGCAGCAAACAGCCTGAGTTGATCTTCCTTTTCATCAAAAAGCAACAACTCCAATTGCAAAGAGATGTAGGCTTACCCTAGCATTAGACCCAAAAGGCTCTACCATCTTTAAATGGTTGCCAGCTGCTCCCATGGGCCCACAGAAGCATCATAGTTGCCTTTGGACCTTCTTGGAATTAAGTGATAAACTCGATTGCCCTTCTTCCCAGACACCCCTCACAATTCTTCTTGACTCTACCAAGGAACGCCTTGATTTTCAGCTTCCACAGCTGGATCATGGCTTTACAAGAGGCCCCACTGTATTTTTAAGCGCTTTTAGAAAGGGTGCATTTGACAAGATGTGTCAATATTTTACCATAAATGAATACAGTCAGCTTATCCTATGATTTGAGCAGTGAACGAGAATAGCTTTTCTGAATTTTAGTCCTGTTCTCTCCTTTTCACTTTAACTGAGGCCATGAAAAACTTCCACGTTGATGACTTGAAATGAATTTCTAGTGGACATGTTTTTAAATCCAAGCTTTTTGCACTTTGGCAACGCACTGTCATTTTCACTTAATTCTCCTGACAACCTGCCAATAAAGACCAAAATTCTGTTTAGCAAAAGTGAATTAAAGTGCATCTTTCTCATCTGAAGAAATAACATCTGCTATTCTAAAGATAACGTGTTATTTCTCATGGAAACAAGATATTCAATATCTGAATGTTGTTTGTTGTCACCAAAAAGTAGAAAAATAACAGTAAAGTTACTGATTTGGAAAAAAAGCTTGTTTTTGAAGTACATGCTGTAAGAAAAGTAAGATCTTGCCCTCCCTGCTCTGCTTGGCGCAGAAGTTTTGATTCTGAATCTGTAAGTAATTCCAGCATTAAACATGATGAATTTGATCCTAAGTGTAAGCAAGTTCCTTTATCCCGTGAGTAATTCAACTTCTTTCCAGAAGGGAGCTTTATTGATGTCAAAGTTTTCTGTTTCATAAACAGGCTCATCATTTTTCTGTGGAAAATTGTCACCTTACAAACGGATCTTGCAAGGACTACCTGCCAGCTGACTCATATCCTAAAATAAAAATTACAATAGTTTAGGGGATACATTTTTTTAAAATCAATTAAGTTAAATGAAAAAAAAATCCTTACTATCCAAATCAGTGGAGATTTATTGCAAGTCTGTGAATTTAGTTGGAAAGTATTTTTTAAACATTTGGCAGATTAAATTTCTCAGTATCAACAAATCTCTAATGTCACTTAAGTCCTGGAAATAGGGTTTATTTGTTTTATGGATGAATAAAGCTCTCTCCTGAGCTCTGGATTTCATTCTTTGTCAAACTGGTGTCTTATGCAGTACTGAGTGGATAACAAGGCATGCATTTAATACATAAAAATCAGAGTCATGAGACACTGAAAGTTAATTATTATGTAGCAGAGTTTAAGGGTCAGGATTAGCAGGCTAAGATTACTTATTAGTAGGAGTAAAAAGACCAGGGAAGAAGCAGTCCATCACAGTAAGGTATCAAAAGCATTAAAAAAACATTTGTGGAGACTATGCTTACTTTAATTTTTGTTTTGTTTTGGATTTGCTTTCTTACTACAGGGGTTTTTTGTTTGTTATTGGTGTTTTGGTTTTTGTTGTGTTGTTAAAGGAAAAGAAATGGTCCCGGGTATCTAAAAATCAAAGGAAGTTACCTGATTTTTGAATTTTAAACTTTGTATTCGCTAACTTGAAAGCTTCAACTCTGTATACTTTTCTTTTTCTGGTATTGGTGAAGCACACTTTCCCTCTCATATTATTTCCATTCCATCCTTGTGCTATGAAAGGAAAAACTTTATGGAAAGAACATAGTGCCTTGATTGTCCCTATATAATACAAATAATAAAAAAACCCCCTGGAACAGGCTGAGCAGCAGTTGGGACTAAAAATGTATTAAATACACGTTACAATGAGAAACAGACTGTACCAACTATCGTCTGAAGTGACATATCATTTTCAGATATATTCCATTTCCATGTTGGTTTAGCAGCATTTATCATATGAATTGCTAAAAATTAGATTTAGCTGGCAAAGAAAAAAAGTACAGAAGAAAGGTATTTGTCTTGGCTTATCCAGAAACCTTCAGCTGTTTGTATTCATGCAGTAGAACTATTTAAAGTGGGTCTGGTCCTTGGAACTGTCCTCAGTTTTACATTCACTCCCTACTCTGGAAAAATTTTAGTTGACTTCACTGGATACTTTCAAATTTTAAATTTAACTAAGAGCCAGTACAGAAAACTATTCTGCACATGATTACTGCTAATAATCAAGCTCCTTAAAGCCAATGAGAATACTGTATTTATTTGAAAAGTCTTAACTGTTCTTTGTAAACTTGAAAAAAATTATTAACCATGAAATCAAGAACCTTTGATAATTTATCAAAGAGGAAAACTATATCTTTCAGAAACCTTCACAGACAATTAAAAAGCCTTTAAAAAAAAGAAAAAAATCTTTTCTCCTTCCTCTGCAAAACAAATAAAATATAACTGGCTATATACTGGACACTTAAAAGGGTTGCCATGGTGTCCTTGACATGGACTGGATCAATGACAACCCTGAAAAAATAAACCTGCCTTGAATATGTGAGATATGCAAAATTTCTGTAATTTGCTGCAATTTCGTCAAACTGTTCTGTGAAGTGCACATGCATTGCTATTCCTAGTCCTCGACTTTGTGGTTAGATTGCTACCAGCCAAGTTTCCAAAATAAAATATGAAGCTCCTACAACAGACAAAATTGTCTGGTAATACAGTCCAGCATAGAGAGATTAAACTAGTGAGTAAATAAAATAATACATTACTTATTAGTTGCAAGATGGCTGAAGCCAAGCCCAGGAGGTGGGTAGAACCAGCACACTGCTGCCAGACACTGTAAAGCCAGCATAGAGTGCTAAGTAGGGCAACAGTAACTGAAATCAAAGGTTCACAAATTGGCAGGACACATTCTTTTGTTGCACAGTCACTGGTTTTTGAAGGGTGAAATCCAAGCTGTGTTGAAGTCACCAGGAAAAGGCTTGTTGGGCCAGGACTTCACCTTAATAGAAAGTAATTAACCTCACTATTCCTGCCAAGAGTTTGGGTCTGTGAGCACCAAACCATTAAGCCCTGAAACTTGTCTGTGCTACAAGAGCAGTCGTTGCAAAAATGTGCAGAGCATGGCAGGAAGAAAGATTGCCCAAGCGATGTTTGGATACTGTGGTGGTTGCATGTCTCCTTTTCCAAAACAATATCAATGATAATCAGCAGTGACATGAAAAGAGATGATGAAACGTTACAGGATGGCATTTCAGATATAGTTTTGGCAGTAGGCAAAACTTGCAGCTTCCAACAGCTCTGTCTGCAGTATGGAAAGCAGCTCATCTCAGCACCCTTGAAGCAGAGCATGGGTTTGAAACTTGTGCCCGTATTTTAGGCACCTACTTTTTCCCTGCCCCTTACATCTATATCCACTCCTCCTGTCCTCTGACAGCTATGGTGGCTGAAGTGGGAGAAAGGAGCAATGACAAATTGCACCTTACCCATGGCTGGTGGAAAAAAACACAGTAAAAACTAACTTATCATACTGAACATGGTGTTTATTTCAAGACAATATTTCTCTTTGTTAGGACAGAAGACCTTTCAACCTGCATAAAGCAGAGGTGTACTGGAACTGCTCCCAAAGCATCCACTGGCAAAGATATCTCTCAGCACCATCTGAAGTCGTCGTCTGGATGGCGTGGTAGCAGTGGTATTTTGAAAATATGGGGGTTGTTTAACCTCTAACTTTACAGAAAACATTATTGCTTCCTGTCTGATAAGCATCTGGCCAAATAAATGTTGATTACCATAACTG
>WEKX01026860.1:57957-70284 GCA_013390025.1 Pitta sordida | reverse complement strand
GCATTCATCCAGCTTCCTCATGTCACTGCAACTATGCAGTTTTGCATTTCAGTGCAACCATCGGGCTTCTGTTAGTCTTATAAACACACGGCTGCGCAAGGGCACTATGAATTCTGAACTCCTGTGATACACATTGGATCACAAAGCCCAGAAGAAAGTACATAGAAACACTAGAGGAAGCATTTCTGACTCACTGAAATCACTTTTCAAAAGTGTTCACAGGCAGGCTATGGCCACTCAGAGGAGAAAACAAAGCTTTCTCCCTTTTCCCCTGCGTTACCACCGGAAAAGTAAACAGCAACCAACCAAAGTAAACTTTAAAAAATTTAAACTAATTACCAACTGTAAAAGACCATCACTACTGAAATGTTAAAATCCACCCCAAACACCAACAACTCTCTGCTGAACCGAATTTTAACTCTGAGGACACTAAGGCATGAAAATTTCAAAGGATTGCAGCAGGGCTTTTATCAGTAAGACAGACAGGCCGTACCTATGTATAAGCATAGAGAGAAGACACCTGTTAGAGCGGGGGCTTTGGTACAGTTCTGGTTTTCCAGCCATAGTTACTGTTGTGAAAGCACAGGCTTCTTTGGGCTCTCTATTAGGATGACACATAACATTCTCCAAAGTCACTAATGTCTAAAATGATATTGAAAAGCCTGAGGTTGGCACCAAACTCGTTTTATCAGCATTATCATGAGTGTGTTTACCTCTTAAAGTTTCTTTTAGTTCAGAAAAACACCCTACAAATAGTTTTCTCTGAAGAGGATTTGTGAAAGTGTTTTTATTCTTGTTCAGAAAGTATTCTGATGTTAGGATTCAGTGATTAGAAGTGAAAAACTTTCATAATAGACTTTTCTGGTACAATAACTACAGATTATACAGCACATAGTCAAATGAACATTATTGGAATTGGCCTGATACTGGATACCCAGAGCCTATGTTAGCAGACTTGTTGGCTCTGATTGTAAATGAGCTTGTCTTCCATTTTAACTACAGTTCATTTCCAGGGAGCAATTTCTACTGTTTTCAAACCAGTCTGTACATGTTGTACCTAAAAGCAAATGAGGAATATTTAGAAAAGGGAAGTACCGTGTGTATATTTCCAAAGAAAACAGCCATTTCAGCAGAAAACTGTGCCTGACAGTAAATACTTGACAGTAAGCAGCCTGGCAACAGAGATGTTGTATGGCATGGTGATGTATTGCAAAAAAATAACCCAACAGATAAAAACTAAACTAAAAATCTTAATTTTTTGTGATTATAGGTAGTGTAAGAGACTGTAAATCTTTCTAGGCTTAAATATATATATATGAAAAATAAGAAGAGCTTTTAATGAGTTAGCAATGTATAGCCTACATATTTTCACACACCTTTGAGTCAACATAACAAAAAACTTCTAAAATGCCTTATGTATCTCATTTTACATGAGCAGGTAGCACTGTCGTACTCTTTGTTGGATCACTCATGTCAGGCTTGCAATAATACAATTGCACCTGTTTTATAACTTACTGTCACTTATTTTATCCATAACAAGGGCGCAACGCCTACCTGAGACTTGATCTGCTCCTTTCTTGCTTTGATGTTCCCCACCCTGTGCCAGGGTCACAGTCCTGGCAGACTGCCATGGGATATGAATGATTTAAAGCAACAGGTGAAAGTCTTTAAATGAGTGTATTTACTATCACCTTTCAAGGACGCTGTATCAGCTACGGTTGATCATATTCCGTGAGTGTTCTCAGATGCAGTTTCCATTGTGTTGCTGTTTAGTGGCATGGCCATACTTCATGTAAGTTTGCTATTCTGTGAATTTCACATGTTCCTCATGGAAAGTTGGACTAGTGTGGACGGTTAGTGTGGTCTAGTTGGACTAGTGTGGTGGGAAAAGGCTCCTCTGCCCTAAACAACTTGATGCTTTTTTATCTTACTTCCTTAAAATATATATTTTTTTAAAAAAACACTTCTTCTAAAGTTATTTATTCCACACAGCTTTGAAGGCTCATCACCCCCTGAGGCATGGCATGACCTTTAGGTAAAATTCCAGCATCAGGCTCTGATCAGACACTCCTCTTCTGCACAACTGCAAATTAGAAGAATCCTCACTCTTATCTTTAACTGCTTCCCAAGATTTTACATTTTCATGACAGCTATAATGATTGCAGACCTTATTGTCAAAAAGAATGAAGTCAAATAAAAAAATGCAAAAACTATGAAGTCTCTTAAGCAAGGAAAAAGATACTGAGGAGTATAAAGTGGAAAGAATGTCATTGGAGGTCATCTGTAAATATAATTATCTTAATTGAAATAACACACATAAAAGCATCTGTGAGAACATGCACATCTGATCTCAGTGTTTCGGTACTGAAAATTTATGAATTCAGCAAGTAAATTTTTCCCTTTACCTTCTCGCTCTGCTTTCATTTAAGTCAGAGCAATATTAATCTACTTATCATGCAAAGTAAAGACTAAATAAAAATTATTCCCAGATTGGAGACAATCAGGATTTCCTTGCTAGACAACATGATATTTACAGTACATAGAACAGCAAGATTGGCTCCTAATGTTGATAATAAGAGGCAAAGCTGATAAAAAGCTAGAGAACAGATTAGGAACTAGAAGCAGTTAATTCTAATCCAGGCTACATCACTGTTTAGTCATAATGCTGACTGGAATATTACACAACTCAATGCCTCTCTTCCCACTACAGTGTGCTTCTACTTTGTAGCTGTAATGCTGTAAATATTTATTTAGTATTCCAGTAGCCTTCAAAAAAAAAGATGATGGGATCACTCAAATGCATCCTTGAGCAACATGTAGCACATCAAAGACTTAACATAGTCAGATATTTTAAAAATACCTGAATTACATTTAAAGGTTTTTAATAAAAAATTAAATAATTAACAGCCGCAGAAATTAAACACAAACTCTTGGCTTCAGACTCAATTTGCAGATTGATAATGATCAGCACCTATAAATCCTCATGGGCAGTGAAATGTTGGAAGGGAGAGAGAATGTTTTCAACAATAGCTGATGTCTGCATCGGCAACAAAAACAGTCTCTGAGCACTGGCATCAAGGAGCATTTGATGTGAACAAAGTGACATCCTGTTTCATCAAAGGTTAATGAGTACAGCAGCTCTGTCAGCAATACATTAAGACAGCAGTGTCACTGTTCGTCATACTTGGTGAGTTCAAGGCAGACTGCAAGCATTACCATTTGAGGATTTGTCTGGGTTTCTTTTCTTTCCCGGTTCAGTAAGTTTAATGTGACAAGTCAGTATTTCCCCATAAGCAACTCTTTATGCTGTTTTTCTACAGAGCCAAAGTGCTTTTGTAAGCCTCGCACTCGTGCTGAGTGGAAAACTTGAGACTTTTCTCAGTAAACTTAGTTAAATTAGGAAGTATTACAGAAGATGTAATAAAACATCATTAACCTTTCCTTTTCTTTTACATTTCTCTGATAACCTTGTGATTGAGTGTCTTTTGGTCTGCGTTAGGAAATGCAGTACTACTGAGTTAAAGACTTTCTTTTCAAGCAAATATTTTTGTGTAAAACCTACAGGTTAGATATTGAGCTATAATTCTCAATTAAAATCAGTGGAAAAGTATAAAACAGCATGAATGAGGAGAAAAAGAAAACAAACAAACAAAAACCAAATCCAATTGCCTTATAGCCAAAGTTCAGCATTGTGAACAATTTCTGCTGCTAGATCCAGTGCCTCTGGGCAGTGTTCAAAGATACTACAACTGGTTTCTGGGCTGGTAGTGTTTTCTGTAAGTATCTCAGGAAATTATTATGTGGCTGAACAACCCCCAGAATCCAGGACAGATTAAATAAGGACTGCATGGATGAGTAAGGGTTTGGGTTCTGGACTTTAGACGCTACAGCACTTGTTAAATTCTGTCATCCGAATTTATAAACTGTGACTCATTTCTCTGCTGGATAATACGTGATCTTTCTCTAACTGTGGACATGACATGGATCACACTTCTTCACTACACATGGCATTGGCTTCTAGTATCCATGGCTGAAGAAAAGAAGACACTTCTTTCTACTTTGGATCTGCCCAGATGTGGAAAAAGTACTTGTAGCCTTTAGCAAGTCAGTAAAGTTATGTGGTATTTATTATGCTACCATTCTATGAGTTGCGCTCACATTGTTTCTGAAAGTGCTTCTGAGTGAGTCCTGATGCTGTTGGCAAGTTGTGGCTATTTTCAAAGGCTTGAGTTCTCCCTCCTCTGAGGGCTGAATGACTCATTTGGAACGGTATTTTTATCAGCATGTTTGTTTTACACAGGCCAAACTTTCAGCTCTGTCAGTCTCTAGCTAGACAAACCTTAACAGCTTCATGCACAAAGGGCTTATTTACACTATCGCATATCTGTGTTTCACAAGGCAACATATACTTATAGAACAACCATAGAAAAGGTAGTTCAAATGGAGCTCAGGAAACCTTGTAGTCACCAGGTGTTCTAGCACAATTCCTGACAGGTACTTGCATAATCCTGTTTTAAAAACCATCTAATGACAGAGGTCCCACCAAATCTATTCAACCTTTGCAATAGAAAGTTTCCCTCTACGCCCTAAAATATCTATCTTACCTCTATCTAGGTTCTAAGACTTGACTTCATTACCATGAACAAGAAAAATAGACTATTCCTCTCCTTTCTGTAACCCCTTTTAAGACTACTCATATATTCTTTTGTCTTCTCTGCACAGCTAAATGTCGCACAGAACCAGGAGTCCTATATATAACTTCCACCCATTTCCTCTGCAGCAAGCAGGTTTACTGAATCAGATTATGCAGTGATGAAGACTGCAATTGGTTTCTCACCTGTTATACACACAGACAAAGCAGTCCCATCTGTGTTGTAAGTCTTATTCTGTCAATTTTTTGGCTAGCATTCCATCCCATTTGCTAAGGAAAAAGAGAACTTCAAGTTTGGAGATACAATCTTGGCAAGTCCGTTCTGTTTTCCAAAGCAAATGGAATGAAGGCAGGAATTACTTTTGCCCTGGTTTCCCAAAGATATGAGACTACACAATAACGCTACACAAGGCTTTCTGTCAACCCATCGCACACCTTAACGTCTTCTGATCCTATAGGTCAATACCAGCCTGATTTGACAGGAATGAAGAGTTCAAAGACTCAGTTTCTGCAGGACTCATGGGGAAGAGGAGAAAAAACAAAGGGCAACTAACCAAGAGCAAGAGAGTATGAATCAGAAAAAGCAGATAACGTATCAGACATTCAAAATCCATTTTGGAAAGAGACTTACAAAGTATTTGTTTTTCAGGACATGATTCATTTGAAGAGCTGGACTATCCTAGAGTGCATATTGGGTTTCCTGGTTCCAGAACTCCTGAATCCATTTGCATTAATATGGAAAATAAGTTTGAAAATAAGATATTAAATTCTCAGTGAGTAGGGTCATTACTTCTGTGAAGATCCTTTCATCAGCAGATCTGAAAGCATGAGACAAAAGAAGGTCTGGAGCATTTTCTCTGGTTTATGAATTGGAGAAATGAGAGGCAAGGCAACTTGCCTGAGATCAATAGACCAATGAAGAACCCAGGTGTCCCTCAAACAGTCACCCAGACTCATTCAGGCACATTCAAATAGGATCAGGTAACTTTTATTTTGTTATCCTAGTTCTTCCTCTGATAGACTTTAAATTCACATGGGAGAGTCATCTACCTTTATTTTTTCCCTGAGAGACACAAACTAATAGAAAATAACACATCTCAAATTTTTAAAACTGTCCAAGCAAGTACCCAAATGCTGAGGCATTCCAATAGAGAAAGTTTTCTAAAGGAATTATCTGTGTCTGAGTCATTTCCAGTTCCCGATGATTGAGAGCAGAAACTCCTGCTGAATTCTGGGTTAGGTTTACTATAATTGTCCAGAGAAGAAGTATTTGCTTCTACATAAAAATCATGTAATCCCTGTGCATTCATAAGCTCAACATGTGATTTGCTTACATTTAAGTATATTCCAGGAGATTAGGTAGCTTTAACTGTTGTGTTCAACTATCCTAAATAATTCTGTTCATAATCAAATAGTATTTCCTCTGTTAAATATTATTCATCTGAAATAAGGCTTCCAACTACAATTCCATCCAAATAAAAAAATAAAAGTGTTGCCGGAGATTGTCTGTGAGGTAGTGATCACGAAGTGATTAAGTTTTCAATAAATAGCGAAATGGAGAGCCAGTAAAACATCCAAACTGGATTTCCACTGGGGAGATTTTGATTTATTCAAGGAACTGATTATGAAAGTTCCTTGGGAGACAGCCCTTAATAAAAAGGGGGCCCAGGAGAACTGGGTATACTTCAAGAATGAATTCTTGAAGGTGCAGAAACAGGCTGTCCCTGTGTGCCGTAAAATGAGCCATAGGGGATAAAGACCAGCCTGGATGAGTAAGGAAATTCTGAAAGAACTTTGAGAGAAAAAGAAGGCCTATGACCTTCGACTAAC
This sequence comes from Pitta sordida, assembly GCA_013390025.1. Lineage (NCBI taxonomy): Eukaryota > Metazoa > Chordata > Aves > Passeriformes > Pittidae > Pitta > Pitta sordida. The sequence continues at coordinate 63,803 of WEKX01026860.1, read as the reverse complement.
AGCAATCTCCACTCCCTACTGGATATGGAGGGAAATTTAGTAACTAGAGATGAGGATAAGGCCGAGGTACTTAAGGTCTCCTTTGCTTCTGTCTTTAAGAGTACAATAGATTGTCTTCAGGATGATTGGTTATTTGAACTGGTAGATGGGGCCAGGGTACAGTGCAGTCCCCCTGTAATTCAGGAGGCAGTTATTAGAGACTTTCTGATCCATTTGGATCCCCATAGGTCCATGGGGCCAGAGGGGATTCACCCCAGGGTGATGAGAGAGCTGGCAGATGAGCTTGCTAAACCACTCTCCGTCATTTAGCAGCAGTCTTGGACCANATGGGCAGACTCCAATAAAATGAGTTCCAACAAGTCTAAATGTCAGGTTCTGCATTTTGGTTATAACAAGCCCAAGCAGAACTATAGGCTGGGGATGGAGTGCTTAGAGAGTGGTCAGGCGGAAAGCTGAGGGAGCTGGGTCTGTTTAGCCTGGAAAAGAGGAGACTCAGGAGTGATCTTATCACTGTCTATAACTACCTAAAAGGAGGTTGTAGTCAGGTGAGGGTCAGTCTTTTCTCTCTGGTGATTGGAGATAGAATAAGAGGTCATAGTATTAAATTCCAGCAAGGGAGGTTAAGACTTGATATTAGGAAAAAGTTTTTCACCAAAAGAGTGATCCAGCATTGGAATGGGTTACCCACGGAGGTGGCTGAGTCGCCATCCCTGGAGGTGTTCAAGGGTAGACTGGATGAGTGTCATGATTTAGATGCTAGGTTTTAGTTGGATTGTAGGTTGGACTAGATGATCTTCAAGGTCTTTTCCAACCTTATCAATACTATGATACTATGCTAAAAGCACTGGATCCCAATGATGTGTCACAGATGTCAAGAAGAGAAAAAAGGTAGCTCTTATCACAAAACTGCATTTAAAATTATTCAATTTAAATTATCACCATCACAAGTGGTCCTTCTAATTTCTTTGCTTCAACAATGCAGATCTGAGAAACTTCAACATTTTAGGAGATGACATTGAAGAGAGTTGAGAACAGTAAGTGCTACTTGAGTTTTAAATCTAGTTTCAGATACTTCCTTTGGGCCATAGCAAAATCTTGATATGCTGGTGCCTTCAGCAACCCAGGAATAACACTGTTAATGTTAGGATCACTCCTCTGAGCCCCAGTGAAGCAGGCACCTTTTCTTTCTGAGACAGGCATTCATCCCTGTGACTGGCAGGTCTGGCTGTCCAAGCAGTACCCTGACTGTAGGTGAGATGCTACATCACAACTATTCCAAATATATTTTAGGCTTATACACTTATCTACTTCTGCTTGGATGTTTTTGTTTGACTTTTTTTTTTCTTCACTATAGTTCTGGGCATTGTTTCAGTAAAATGTTTTAGCAAACATAAGCAACCAAGGCATCTTGTACAAAACAGGGCTTCTATAACAGTCTTTTTTCCATGTTACACGTGAAAAGGATTTAAACACATGCTTATGCCTTCTGTTGACCTGAAAACCTTGTGCTAGTGACAGTAGCAGACCTATTGGCAACAGACACCTTTTCAATACTGCTGTATCACTGGGACTCACACCTGATCTTGTAAAATCTTTTAATTCAACTCCTGTGCCATTTATTAAGGGTAGTTTTGAAAAAGACACTTCTCTTTTTGAGTACTGTACTACTGTTTCCTATCTCAAACAATTTTTAAACCAGTACACATACATAGTTTTCAAACCAGGAAAAATACAGTAAAAAGAGTAAAAACAGGGAAAAAATGAGGTTTGTTTTCTGTTAGAAGAGTCTCCAGTGCAACGTGATGCCCCCTAAAATTACAGACAGAGACATGGACAAGAATAATATTCTGAAAATTACAGCACACAAGAAGTACCTGCATTAATATGTAATACACAGAAATACTCTGATTTCAATAGGAACATACACTGTTAATTAGTTCTAAGTAGAAAATAATATCAGACAGTATGGGGATTAGAGCAAAGTCTTTGAGCGTGCACTTACACTGAGGGTAATTTTAGTGAGGTTTTTTTGTGGGTTAAAATTAATGAAAGGAGAGAAAGAGCCAATGGAACATGAATAGAAACTGAATTATTTAATTAATCCAAGTGATTTTTAGATGTATAATTGGTTTCAGAGCCTAACACTGCTTTCAATGGCTAATTAAAACACTTCTTGGGATGCTAAAGATTATGTGTGTTCTTGAATGAAAGTAAGAATTTAGGATTTGAATTACTTCTTTGATCATTTAAGGTATGGCATTGCAGCCTCATATGTACATATGTAAATGTGCTCACAAGAATAAGGTTAGTCATGTGCATGTTTAGTGGCCACATCCTTCACAAAAACAGTAAGGAATCTCAGTGCTGAAGGCTTAAGTCTGTACATTTGGTTTAAGAGAGGGATTCCCAGGCTGGGAACTGTTACAGATAAAATAATCTGTCAATCAAGTCCAGAGATGGTGTTGCTAAACTGAGTTAAACAGGTTTCCATATCTGTGCTTCTAATGTGCTTGATAGATACACTACACTTTTTATTTGCAGGCTTGGGTACCACTCTGAAAATACATGATGACAGCAAATCAGTGTAGTTGTTATCTAAAAGGAGATGCATAGGCTAAAGAAGCCCTTACGTCGACTCTTTTGCATGTTTTCACGGTGTGAAAGGGCTACAATCAGTTTGAAATCTAACTGATCCACAGATAATAGAACAGTTCCACAAAATTATGAATTAAAATTATAATACATAAACCATGCATGTAGCGCCCACAGGATCAAGTGATTCACTGATATAAAGGCACAACATTTATACTTTCTCATCTAGTAACTTTCCATTTTCTCTGTATTTGTGTAATCAAGACAAGACTTTCTTTAATATATGAACACTGCTTTGAATCAATAATCCAAGGTTTTACTTCGGAAACCTATCAGCATGTTACCAGTTAAATCATTAACTTGCCTGTGAAATCCTTTTCAGATTTTCAGATGTCAGAAAGATCATGGCAAATCTTTGCTATCTAGACATTACTAGACTATATACACACCCCTCTAAAATAATGGGTAACTGTGTAGTAAGATATCTCAATATGCCTTCCTAGCAATAAGAGTCTTTGCAATAGCAGTCTTCATCTTCTTAGCTCTTTCTCCTTCTCTCAAACAAATACAGCTATATCCTAGGTCCTTACAAACACTACAAAATTACAAAAGGTAGGATGGCTCCTTGAATCCAGTCCACACTTTCCTAGATTAAATTCTGAATACCACAAATGAAAAAAACAACAAATCACCACACAAAACCAAACACATAAAGCCTCACAAGTCTCTAAAGGCTTCATTTTAACTGCTAGTTTCAAGTGACAATACAAGGAAAACAAATTTTGTAGTCATGATAACAATAAAGTTCTCATTTATTCTAGATTCATCAATGTTGCACACTCCCAAAACAGGTCAGAGTGCTTTAAACACACATGACATGAAATAGAGGCTAAACAGCAAGATTTGTATGTATCCCCTGTGCATGTACAAGCTCCCTATATCCCTTAATATATCTAGTATAATATTAGATGGATGAATCCTGAATGAGGATAAAAATATGCATGAGGAAAATACAAGAATGCACAAAGTTTAGATCACAGAATATTCTGAGTTGGAAGGGACCCACAAGAAGGATCATCAAGTCCAACACTTAAACGGCACCACTGCCTCCCTGGCAGGAGACATTCCCTGGAAGGAATCGAACTCCCAGTCTCCTGCTTGAGAGGTGGGGGCACTCACCACTACAATAAAGAAATGTCAAAATGTAGAGCTGGTGTTAGCCATCTGAGCTGGCTTCTAGGTCTGCTTGTGACTTGGAATGCTGAGTTATATACAGACACTTCAGAGGTTCTACTGGCATTACATTACCACCTCAGTCCTTTCACAATATACGAGAATAAATACTATATTTCTAGATCTCTTTGAAAGAATGATGGTTGTAAATCGTGTGCAGTGAGGACAAGGATAGTCTAAGATGGTAATTTTGCTTGTAGGGGTGCTTGAAGGGAAATTGCAATTGGTCAAACTCAGCAACTGCAGTTCCCACAGCATGAATTTGCTCTTGTTCATCTCAAAAAGAGTCACCATCACCAAGGAAACACTGATCTTGCACACTCACAGAATGTGCTTTTAGGAACTGTTGAGAGGAGAATTTAGGGCCAAATTCTTTTTGTGCTGCTTATCTAAGTGTTATCTACTGCTATCTTTTGGGTTTTCCTGTAGCGTTCCTGTTTGCCTGTTTATATTACCTGCCTCATATCACCTGTTTTCACCATGACTTGTTACGAGACAGGATCGTCTTGCTTGCCCAGAGCTTAGCACAACTGAATCCTGACCCATGATGAAGGGTCTGAGTGCTGAATATCATAAGAAAGAGTCAATAACTTCTGGATGCTATTCTTTTACCATTGACTGGCTTCAAAGTATCAGGATAGTCACTTCAGCAGTTCTTCTAAAAATAGGATAAATACTAGCATTTTTAGAACAATGACAATTATTTGCTTGATAGTCTGCATTTTAGACCTACAAAATAGCTAGAGAAAACAATTCTTAATAAAAGAAATACTTTTATTTCTCTGTACATGCCAAAGAAAACAAATGCTGACCAGAGGACAAAAGACATACCGATTATTTAGACAAGACAGATATCTCCAAATAAACAAAGCTTCATGAAATCTGGTCTTGACTAATTCAGGAACTAATCAAAGTGGTCTTTAAATCATGAGAAATCACCTTTGAAAGTATACAGATCACAGGGATAAAAAGAAAAGAGGAAGAAATCACACAATGATTGAAATCACAAACCACTCAAGTCCTGGAAAGGTTCTGAGGCAAATAATTTTCTACTTCTAGAATATAACAGTGATAAAAAGAGCATGAAAAAGAACGCAAGACAGTCTAGTTTCTTTCTTTGATGCATTAATACGTTCAGTAGACAATAGGAGAGCAGTAGATATATTTCAGCTTGAATAATACTTTTGACATGTAGTACACAACTTTACCAAAATTAATGAGATATTTAAATGTAAATATTATAGAATATGTTTTTAACTGAATGAAAGAGATCTACTGACGATTCGTTGCTGCAACAATTCCTACAATGGAACGGATGTCTGAAGTATCCTTGAAATATTCTTCACGGAAATAATTCTTATTTAATGAACAATTTGAAAAATGGAAAAGGAAAGGCAAAAAGTGTGCAGATAGCAATCAAGTAAGGAGATACTGCAAGAAGATTGATGACTTGATCCTGTTCTCTAGGACTCTTGACTAGTATGGAAATAATGAGATATAATAAAGTGATAAAGTGCTCCAGAGCAATCAATATGTCCAAAACTAGAAGACAAACTTTGGTAAAAATGACTTTGAAGCATTGCACTTCGAAGAAAACAAATCACAGGTGCCAAGACAATCAGGAAGAGAAACACACCATCATCCTTTCCCCTAATGGCAATTTTAAGCAATGGGGTTAATGGCAATTGCAAATAGTACACAGGTGTGTTCACAGATAATATATATATATATATATAAAATGACAGTCTGTTGGCCACACATAGCTTTAGAGACATATGTACAGAATACAAAGTAACTCCAGCTGTTCACATCTAAGGCAACAGAATGACAGCAAATTGCCTGAGAAAGCTCTTCCCTACACCCAGGTGGCATGAAAGTACGAACCAAAGAAAGATAAGCAAGGTACCAAGCAGGGCACATAGAAAGAAAAGTTTTAAAAACAATTAAATTCATTCAAGTAAAGGTGCATTTCACACTGTGAGGGGGAAAAAATATCCACCTAACACCACCCGCCCCCCCCC
>WEKX01026860.1:11811-37731 GCA_013390025.1 Pitta sordida | reverse complement strand
CCCCCCCCCGACGCTGACACCAGGACACGCCCTCCTTCGCCCCCCACCCCCCAGGGCACCGTGTCCTCTATCCCATCAAAAGGATGAAGGACACAAAAACTGCTCTCGGAGGTCATCCCCACAGCCGTGCATCCTCCGTACAAAGACGCCCATTGTAACCAAAGAGCTTCCCGAAGCTGGTTAATGTTGGCATACAAAGAACGTGGTGTACGAGGTGAACTAGTTGAGGCTGCATTTCAGGAGAGAAGAGAGGACTGTTTGCAAGAGTGTGGATTTCTAAGTNAAGCTCAAGACATTTCACAGGTGGACAAGAAAATTCACATCCAAGACTGCATCTTTCCCACTCTTTCCAACAAATTCTAGCTGGATTGCCTTTCCAACTGAATTATCATCCTAATCCCTGTGGGAATTGCTCCCTCTCTGAAATTACTAGGATACAGGTATAAGCATCCACATCCTCTGAAGAACCAGAGAAACGCCAGAGCTGATACATCTCTCATAGTACAAAGGTGTGTGAATAAGCGTTGTGCTTGAGCTGGGTAGGGTCCCTGACTGAACTCAGGTCTTCTGAACTCTGCCCCTGACAACAGTACTGTAAATCTACAGGTTTTCCACCTTAACAGTTGCCTCTGTTTGCTTGTACAGTGTGAACAACAAAGCAGGGCTTGTGGGCAATTGTGTTTCTAGACTATATAATCATGTCACAAAAAGTATAATTTTCTTCATTGTATGATTTCCTCAGCTACTTTGCCCTGTGACATCCAGCACAAAGACAGCCTAGGACTCAAGAGTTTTTTCCTGAAAGCTCAGGTGCCAGCTGCTGTGCATATATCTACAGTGAAATTCAAGATCACGAAGAAGATCAAAGTTTTAACTCCACCAATAGGAAATAGCTGACAGTACTCTGGGCATCAAGGCTGCAGTTTTCTTTCCAAGGAATGCCACCCACCTGTCCTGAGACCTCTATGGATGCACTGTGGCCTGGAAAGATTGATTTCTTCCCACATCTTGTGGGCTGAAGCTACGCAAGATCTAGGGCAGGAATGCCTCCAGCACCCTACCCCCTGCCTACAGCTCTGTACAGTGCCTGGGATTCCACGGCTCTATTACAATGCAAGCCCTAATTAACAGCCCAAGCAGGCTTTGTGCAACGGTTGCCAGGCCAAGTTCTTTGCCTTGAAATGAATCGCTGGCCCTGTTTAGCTTTTTAAGTCTTTAAGTTTCTCGTTTAGTTCAATGTACTAAGTTATATCATAGCAATTTTTAGAAGCATGACGCCACTTCACTAGTTACTTTTGAACAACAACAAGTCATCATATGCTTGTCCCTGTGCTCTGATGAGCTTTGAACTTTAATAAATGATTAATCCTATTTAGGAGTAACAGCACTGCCTTAACTGCATCTTTCCATGAAGTGTCACTTTGACATACTCTGTTGTGTTCATTCATCGCAACTTTCACACGCTATAAATTAAGAACATTTACACATGCAATTAGTGTTAAATAAATGCCCGAAGGACTCCTTGGGGATTAAGCAATTAGATGGCATCATGGAGAACCCTTTGTACTCAAAGCTTACGAAGAAAATCATCTACCCATTCTGCACAAATTGCATACTGGGGTAACCATTGTGCTGGCAGGAAGTGCTCAGATGAATTGCCAAATGCAGCCTTGAGTTCGTACACACTGCCTTCTCCCAATTCTTCCATCCTTCTCTGTTATCTTAGAAGGGAAACAAATATAGAGAAATTTGTGAACAGGATAGTATTTTATTATTAACTTACTCCTTCAATTAAAAAAACCATGGGATTTAAGAACTTGGATTTTTATTGTCATTGTTAAATTAATAATAAAATACTGTATCTAGAAAAAAAATACAGCTGCGTACACCCAGGCCATTTGCACAGCCAGTGATAATAGAAACTTAATTCTTTCATATCATAACCTCTGTTTTATGGTACATGAAAACTGTAGTCAGCTAATGTGGCAAAGTATGCAAAGAGTTTTAGAGAAATACTTGGCACACTAGAGCACCTTGCAAATGGAAGCATGCATTTTATATATGCGCTATGCATACACACATGCAGTTTGCTGAAAAAAATGGCAATAGCCTTGCTATGTATATGGTTACTTCTCACCAAAATCAATGGTTAAACAGCAAAATGTAGGTGTTGTGAGAAAACAGGATAATGACTTTCTATCTCTTGAAATTCAAGGTTAAAGTGATTAACACATCGTTCACGGACAGCCTGGAGAAGAGGGGCACCTCACCTTGATAAAGTTGTACCTGATTTACAGAATTAGATACAAACAAGCAAGAGGTGGGCACAAAAAACCCAGACCAACCAATCAACAAACTCAGTTACATCCTGAGTATTTAAAGCGGCAAAACNAAAAAAAAAAAATCAGTCCAAGAAAAAATAAAAGCACAGCAAACCACCAAACACCAAACAACATAAAACAGCTGCAGGGAAGTTGTTTTTTCCACTTGACGCAGCCCGTAGAAGTCGTTTACAGGTATCCCTATGGATGCGGAGTCCCCCGCCAGGGTCGGCGAAATCCCAATCCCGGGATGCCAGCGCCACCTTCTTGCCGAGGAGCCTAGAGGCAGGCACGGGAGCGGCCGGGGCTCGCCGGGGCTCTCGGTGAGCGCCGCCGCAGAGATTCGCCTTGCGCCGCCTGCGCCCCGGCTCCCGCAGGGACAGGCAGAACACGTAAACCATGGGAAACCACTTAAAATTAGGTTTAATTAAAAAATTAGACTTAATCCAGCCTCCACATTTAGAATAAGATTTAAAAAATAAAAGTGTTTACTTCTGGTATTTTCTTTAATGCAAAAAAAAAAGTTCTCTCAGTAGCTTCGTTCAATCAGAAGGTATTTGGTGGATTTAGTGTTTTATAACCTTCCCCACTCAGCAATTCAATGCACTGATAAATCAGTGAAGGGAAAACCAAAACAGCCTCCCTGGAAGAGGCACTAAGCTCTGTGCCATTGATGAGAGCCCCTGGGGAAACTCAACTTCTCTTTCTGTGTCCAAAATCTTACAGCTGCAATTGGAGATTTTGTGTGAAATTAACTAGCAACTTTAAAAAAGAAAAAACATCTTTCTTGAACTTTTTCACAGAGAGTGATCCCTCAGTGGAATGGTCTGCCCAGGGAGGTGGTGGAGGTATTTAAGAAAAGGCTGGATGAGGAACTCTTGTGACATGGTCTAGGCAATGGGAGGCTCAGATGGATGGAGCATGGTGCCCATGGCTCCAGGGTTGTGGGTTTGACCCCTGGGCAGGCGCTCGCTTGGGTATCGGACTAGATGATCCTTGTGGGTCCCTTCCAACTCACAATATACTGTGAACCTCAGAGTGATCAACTGTGCCGAACACGATGCTCTAGCGAGTTACAACTACAGCTCTGAGCTGGCATCAGCACAGTGCAAGGCTATGCTATTGTATGCTATTAGGTGCACCTAATATGAAAAAACATAGCACATGAGAATAACTCCTGAGCCTCTCCTCTTTACTTCTCTGAATCAACCATCACCAAGGGGTTCTTCTGATGCTGTTTCACAGAATAACAGAATTAGTCATGTTGGAAAAGACTCCGAGATCATAGAATCCAACCTGTGACCTAACATCACTTTGTCATCTAGACTATGGCACTAAGTGCCACCTCCATGGACAGTGACTCCAGCGTCTCTCTGGGCAGCCCATTCCAATGCCCAATCACTTTCTCTGTAAAAAACCTTCTTCCTAATGTTCAACCTAAACCTCTACTGGTGCAGCTTAAGACTGTGCCCTCTTGTCCTACTGCTGGCTGCCTGGGAGAAGAGATTGAGACCCACCTGGCTACAACCTCCTCTCAGGTAGTTGTAGAGAGTGATAAGGCCTCTCCCAAGCCTCCTCTTCTCTAAGCTATTAAGAAAAAGGTATCTAATTCCCTGAACCAATTTGGATTCTCTGGTCTTTTAGTCCACATACCATTAATATGATTTCACTTCAGTTACCAGATTGCACAGGTAATAATAACCTAAATATTTTCATACATTTCTTTTTCCAGTTTCTACCTGTGATGGATGTGGAAACAAGGTCCCAAAGCAAAACACTAAGTATTTCTGTTCCAAGTGTACCTAATGCGGAAGCATACTAAAAAGATATCTTCTTTTACAATACAGCTTTGCATCAGATGATTCATATAAATATTGCTGGATAATGATTCAAAAAATAAGGCCCTGAGCATTTCATGGCTTGCTATTCCACTTCTAACCTCAGGATTGCAAGGGAGAGTAATAACTGCAAAAGGATGTGACCTTTTAATTGCATCCAGGAGTCTGGATCTTACCTGTCCCTAGAGCATGGACTGCAGACATTTGACCAATAAGGAAGAGAAGAAGAAGAATCTAAAGAAAGGACATGTATATATTGGGAAAAATATATATTTTCTTGAGCAGACAAAAAAGTTGGTGTTAAAATCTGTCTCTCACCTATCTACTGAAATCATATCATCTTCCTATGAATTGAAGTAACTTCAGAAAAACTGCTAGAGTGAGCTGTATGCCTTCTGTTCTTAAAACCTGTTGAGACTGAAGCCAGATTGTCAATGTTAGATTTTTATGTATAAAAGCTTTCATACATCCCTGCTACTAGTCGTTAACTACACAGGGAGAAAAACACAAGTGAGAAAATGCAAAGGCAAAGCTAGAGGATACTTGAAGAAGCACAAAAATAACAGCTGAGAATTTGCCAAATAAAAAAAGTTTCTCAACTTTTGAAACTCTATAAAATGTATTTCACATCCCCTGCCTTGATCTCAGGAACATTCAGTCCTAATAGATTTAACTGCTTAAGAATGAGTATCCATTATGCTCTCCAGCAAGTGTGCATGCGCGCCTTCCCTGGGACTCCTCAGCAACTGGCTGCAAAATGCATTTCCTCGCATAACACGGACTAGCAGCAGTCACAATGTGACGGTCAAGGTAAATTCATGCAGTACAACCTGGAACAGCACAGCTTGACCCAGTGTGGCTTCAAAAGCAGAGCAGCACTGATGGTATCGATGAGCTGTGTGGCTGGAGGAATGCACCAACCTTCCTTTCTGCTGGTCCTGCTGTCACTTCCTGCTCAGTTCAAATCACCCTTGCCATCTGTGCAGGAGATGTCTTTGGAAGGAATGACACTTTTTGGGAGATCTTTCTCCCTACACAGAGGCCTGCTCCCATGTCTAAATCTGAAGCTTGCCTCAATACTGCCTATTTCCTGTTAAAAGACTGTATGTGTACATGTATCTGTATAATATGTATACATATATTTAACATCAATCACAGGGAAGACAGGGCAGTCTTTCAAACTTCCAATATGTCAACATACTGCACAAGCAGGAAGCAGTACTGCAGCAACACATCATTAAAAAGACTACATACCAACCAAGAACCAGGAGAGCTATCTAAAACAAAGAAAAACAAAAATCAGGCCTTTTCTACCATGGTTAGCATACCTTAAATCTCACGTTTCATACCCCCAGAGAAGAAAGATGCATGTTTCAGGAAACTACCCAAGCAACAAGTGTGTTATAAATAAGCACATATTTTCTCACTGCCATTTTCCCTAACACCCTCCCTATGATTTATCTGCTCCTTTGCTCTCTCCTGGATAGACACAACACTCCTACAGAGATGAGATGTTCAACAAGTGATTTTCTCTCTTTTGATAGAAGTCTTTCCTAGACAGAGGCAACATGAAAGGAGCAGTCTGCCTTTCCCTTCTTGCAGGTTTTAATCCTTTCCCTCTCCCTGCCTTCTACCTTGAAATGACATTATAAGGAAAGTTATGACAGATTAGCTTTCTGAGAAGCTGACATGGGATAGTCAAGATTGCTGTCATCCAGAGAGAAACTAATAGGGGGTAAAAAAGCAGGGAAAAAAAAAAGAAAAACTCTGAACCGCTCAGGTTCTTATTCATGACAAAAAGTACCCGCTATAAGATAGAAAAAGCCCAGCATTTGTAATATTGCTGTAAACATCCTCTTCTAAAGAGGATCTTTATTTGTATTTTCTATGCAAGCAACCAGCTGAAGCTGCTATACTCCAGTAACATCTGAATGGCAGCTCTATTTCTTTTTCAATGTGTTTTTTTAAAGTGAAATTAACTCCACCCTACTTCCCCCAAGTATTCACTGTTTTATAATCCAAGCTGTCCCAGTACAGCGGTATCCACACAACCGGCTGTGTTTTTTAACATCTGCTTTTCATTTTCTTAACAGGAAACCAACACAATTTCCATGACAAAGGAGGATTCTGGTGTTATACTCTCATTTATCTGTCACATGTACACTTGGCAGCATTTGATCTTTATTCTCTAGACACTTAAGAAATAATCTAGGAATTACTGCCTCTTGACAATGCAAACAAATAAGGCTATCTATAAATAAACCACCGCAAGAATGGGGGGAGGATTGCTTTGCACCCACAGAGGGGCTGCCTTAGGGATATTTCGTGTTTATTTTTTGTCCATCATGGGGGATCAAGAGGTCACCCTCCTTTCTGAGCCCTTTTGTGCAAGCCAGTGTAAGGGGAAGAGGGGCCCTCACACAAAGAGCCTCTGAAGAAATTGGTTGACTTTGCTTCCCCAGCTTTCTCGCCAATCTCCCTGACAGAGAGCTGGGTTTTGGTGGGACAAGGGAACGTGGGACAAAGGATGTGGGCAGCACTGCCCCTGCAGTCCCCTCCTTCTACCTGTGGCACTAGCAGACAGGATTCACTTGCCAAGTGCTGCTCAGAGAAGGGAGGAAAAGGAAAATGAGCCATTTAACTTTAACTCCGCCCTGCCAATTTCAGTTTGAAAACCCAGGAAGTGTGATATTCTTTAAATTAATTGCGGGCACAGGAACACAGTTTAGTTTATGGCATTCTCATGTAGGACATTTTTGCTAGTACCTACCTAACTTTTTCTGCCATTTTTCCTTTATTTTTTCTTCTTTTAAATGTCACTGTTTGTAGCAACTCCCCCCGACTGTTCTTGTTTGCCTTGGGCCTGATCCAAACAGCTATAGGAGGAAAGAGCCAGGATACCTATTGACTTATACAAAAGTTGAATCAGGGCCATGGGCACTAATGGATACAATCCACTGAGCCTACTTTGAAGACTCTGAAATTAATATCACTCCCTTGATATACATGTTCCTAAGATGACAAGTATGTTTAAAAAGGACAACATTTAATTTTTCCTCTCCCTTCCTATGTGAAAATGTTGCTCATTATACATAAATTTGTAACGAAATCTTCAGATTCCATCAAAGAGAACTTACATAAGTAAGTGATTTTGAGATGGAAAATTAAAGACATTAGTTAAAATTGTTCCAGTTTAATATCCTCACTGCTAAATTATGAGATTGACCCTTCAAATGCTTCATCACAGGTGGGATTTTTCTTGGAAGCCAAGAGCATAAATCTTACGAATGAATGTTCCAAAGTCATTTGTAGACAGATGCAATTAAAATAAAACGACGTATTGCCTACCTCCCCACAGCACCCATAGGCCGGAGGGGTTTCAGATTTCTATACAGTTAATGAGAGTTAGGAGCCTCAGTATAGAAGCTAAAGCAGCCTTTAAACAAGGAGACACAACTGACAAAAGTGTGTTCAGCAGGCAGCCGCTTGAAAATGTTCTAGAGAAAATACTAAATGCAAGGAATTGCCTCAGATATTTATCCCTCACAGGGTCTCCACCCATCATTCCTTGCTACAAGCAAGGTTTCCTTTCCCTATTTGAGATCAGCAGCCTAGGATTGCACTTGACAAAAGGCTTTGCCTTGTTTTTCAAAGGCTCAAGCAGAGGTCAGCCTTTTAAGTGACATTGGGTAACAAAAGCCATATTTAATGTAATAACTCAGTGGTTGAAGCATTACCTTGGGAAGTGGGAACATAGAATCTATTTTCCTTTCAGCCTGGGGTTGTCCAAATATGTGAGCTATCAAAAACTGGCCAGAAAGATTACATGCCCAAAAGAGCATTATCCAGACATCGATCAACAATAGCTCTATTTTTGTATACAAACTTATTTGTATTCATCTAACTTCAACTGATTTCCTTATTCACAAAAAATCTATTTTTGTCCAAACAGACCTGCTTGAGGTTTGCCAAAAAACAACTGAACTTTTTAAAAGCAGAAATGTGATGGCAGAGGTAGTCTTAAAAAGAAAAAATTAGAATTCCAAGAAAATCCACATTTTGTAAGCTTCCTAAATAAAGAGAAACAAAAAACTTAATCAAAATGGGTTATTTTTTTTAAAAAAGCTTGTTTTGGCTCAAGGAAATAACCTCACCCTTCAAGGATGAAAACAAGTAAACTCATTCAGGATCTACTCTAATATTTCAGTTAATAGAAGGAGAAAAGAAAAAAACAAATTCCAAAAGAGTAGCTAAAAGGGTTATTTTTTCCCTCTTTTTTTGGCTGTTAATCCCATGAACGACCTCACTACATTTTCTGAGTATTTCTGTTAATAAGTGCTCAATATTGTAAATAAATGATACATGGTTTGGCCTATGGGGAGCATAGTAAAGACATCTGGAAAAAATAATTCTTGTAAGCATACATATTAGTATTTGTACATTTATTGTCGTGTCTATCATGTTAAAAATATGCCCAAGCAACAAGCTGGTACTCTGAGGGGAGAATAGCAAAGACCTAGAAGAGGTTATAACAGTACGGTCTACTAAAAGAAGAAGTAAGAAAACCCTCTCTTCAACCCCTTTTGCTAGTTTCTTTGCATTTTTATATATCCTTTTTATTAGCTAAAGTAATATTTAGCAATTTAAATATGCCATGCAGAAAGAAAGAACAGATAGAATAGTTAGCAAGTAACAGTACCTGAGAGGCCGTTTTCCATTTAAACACTATTATTTACAGTAAATACTATATTTTTTTACTTTCCACAAGGAAAATTTTAACAACATATGCAGTTAAGATTTCTTCTGTAAAGAAACAACAAGTTATTTGGGGTAACTTCAACATTAATTTGCCCATGACCGAGATGTTATAATGATCCATGGAAAGCTATGGATCGAATATCTTTCTGTTTGCCTCCATGGGCTGCCTTCATACTAGATTTCACCATCAGTAACCTCCAGAGTCTTCCCTTTGGTTGAATCAGAAGTAGCTGATGATGGAAATCTTATGGACATCATATGTTATGGGAAATGCAGTCCAGCTGTGAAGAGTGAGCTGCAGAAAGTGACTTCTAGTTAGCACTCTTCAGTCTTCAAGCTTATTTTCCCTTCTCTCAAGCCTCACAGATCCCAACCATTTTCACCTGGCTAAAAGAAATGAGTTTTGCTCTATGAGGAAATGATTAAATAACATCATTGGTTTAAAAATAAGACTACGCATATCGGCTGTTCTTCTCATCCAAGCTGTATCTCCATTCTGTGGCCATTTCTAGTAGTCTGTGCAAAGTACAGCTGTCGATCTTTGTCTGGGAAGTAACAGTGGCACTTTACATCGTTATTTCTGACTTACAACAACCTAATAATCTTTCTGTTTGTTGGCTCCATTCAAGTTGTACTATTAGTGGCAATCCTGCAGTGCACTCGCCCCTTAGTGACAGGATTCCCATTGTGAATGGGGAATCCTGTTAGGGTTACTAATTGAAGAGGAAGGAAAAGGAATTTATTCGATTGGCTTCTCCAGATCCCAAAACTTAAGATTTTATAGAGTAGGTGAGTTCTACTAGATCTACTCTAATAACGAGAAACTTAGAATAGAAACAAGCCTAGAATACCATTCCGTTATCCTCTCTCTGTCCACTGCCAAAGCAAGCATTACATCAGTTGCTATAGGTGCACATGTGTACACTCTCCACATGCATTTACAAATATGACTTTAAAAAGGGAATGTATGAACATATGTATGTGTCTATAGAAAACTAAGTGAGCATGTGGCTCTCAGACAGCCCTTCCTGCCATCTGACTATGGTAATGAATGAATCATAACTGGACCAAAAGTTTCTTCCTTCGGAGTAATGTAAAATGTTACGTTATTTTTGGCTTGCAGCAAAGAAAAGCAGGATGATAAAAGAGTCTAAGTTAATCCTTATTTTCACATTTAGGCTCTGTTTACTTTTGTAGACTCAAAAAGCAGACTTCATACATGCATTTATTGTGTTTTATCATATGCAGATGTAAAGAACCTCTTTTAGGAATGTGCAATTTATATATATTATATACACATAGTAAGTGTAATGGTCTACAATTTGATTTTATGGTGTGTAGAAATATTCATCAGTCAGAATACAAAAGCAGAAACTTTGAGCAAATTATATTTCAGGTTTTTAACTGAAAGAGTGATCCAGATTTGTAATGGGTTGTCCACAGAGGTGGTTGACTCGCCAACCCTGGAGGTGTTTAAGGGAAGGCTGGATGAGGTGTTGAGCGATATGATCTAGATATAGATGCTAGGTTAGTTGGACTATAGGTTGGACTAGATGATCTTTGAGGTCTTTTCCAGCCTTATCTATACTGTGAATATAGAAAACTTAATATTTTAGTTTATTTTGTATCGTTCTTCATCCATATTCTAAGGAGGGAACTTAATCTTAAAAGTGAAATTACCCACAGCTTTTCACTTAGTTGCCACAAGAATGAATTCCAAAAATTAAAAAGATATAACTTTCTAATCTATCCCATCACCCATACTCCTACAGGTACCTTACTAGTGCTGCCATCCAGAGGAGAAAACACGTGTAAAGGGGAGGTATCCTTTAGAAAATAGGAGATCTCATCTTCAAGATCATTGTCCATGATGATGCTTCCCCTGAAATAAATTCATGAGAAACTCTAGTGCAGTGTTTTGTTACTGAATTATATGCCACTCCTTCACCCAGCAATGTGAGTATGATGCAGTTAAGCAGTTCATGTGAGGATGCAGAACTTTCTTAGAATTTCAGCCATCTGTCTGGTCTATGAAGGTTGTTTCGGGGGTGGAGGGGAAGGGGGAAGTCATCTGTGAAGTTATAATAATAATTAGTAATTACTTATTATGAGATTTCAAGAGTAGAGAAGGATAAATAAGTTGTGAATCACAGCTTCTTCCATATCCACAGACCTATACAAACAGTATATCCTTGACATGCTTTATCACCAAATCACATACACATTTCCGTCCTTTCTAGCCCCCAGGCATGACTGCAGCAGGCTCACTAATTTTTCATCTTTAAATCTCAGTCTGAGCTCCCACTTTTATGATAAAAAATCCACAGGCTTGTGTCTGGCACAATGGAGTAGGTGCAGAGAGTCAGATGGTGCAATAACCTGATCAGCACTAACCTTCCTGCTAAGTCCTTTATATCATAGGTAACAAGGAATGTTTGTTCTGGCCTCTGACAAAGAAGAGTGCTTTGATGAATCAACTTCAAAAAAGGAGACACTGATTTCCAGTCTGGCGTAAGATACCCCTACATTCGTGCTAAGTCTTGGGTCCTTCTTCTGTGGCTAGAATAAAAAGGCTTCTACACATGGGCTCCATTCCTATAACTCTCAGTCAAATTTTGTTCTGCTTAATCCAGAGCTGAGTCTGATCCACAGAGTGCAAAAATACATTTGCTCATCCAGTTTTTAGTAGCATACCAGCCACCAAAAAAAAAATGGTTCCTATTAATGATTAAATGGGAAACTTTTCACTTCCTCACCCGTGCAGGTCTTTGCAGATCTTTTTGGCATGACATTGAAAAAAATTAAAAAAAAAATTGTGTAACTGCAGCTGCTTTTCCTTTAGTCTGAGAACTATATTTTCAGTTGGTAATGTTTACATATTTGGATTGGACAAAAGTTGAAGCAGAGTTTCACTCCAGCAATTGAGTCAACCTACAACATGCTTCTGCTTGTATGGAAGAAATAACCATGAAAAAACCTACCCAGAGAGCTTGCAGGGGTAATGAATGCTTGCTTGTAGAATCTGCTAGGGGGTACATGGTGGGTAAGAGAGCTCACCAGCAAAGTGTTTTGTATGCCAGTTGTAATCTTTGGATCATGCTCTGTCTAAGGCTTCATCCCAATCTGCAGCGCTGTAGGTACAGGAACATGACACTCTCAAATACAGTATTGGCACAGTTTATTAAGGTATTCAAGGCTTTAATAGTACTAAGCCAGCTATAGTATTAAAGTATAATTTGTTGGAGCAACCATGTCTCTGTAGGACCCTTCAGCTGGGACTGCTGTGCTAGTCAGGAACCGCGCCTATTTGCATGCAGACTGACGGAGATGTTCTGGCAGATATCCCTGGTACAGAGCAGGCCTCAAAGGAGGTGAGGACAACTGAGAGGCAAGTTTATACTTGAAAATTGTCCAGCATTAAGTATAGTGAATTTACAGTGCAAAATCTGAAGTGTTTTGTCTATTGTACTCGAGGAGCCTCAGGAGCACCAAAGGCACAGGGAACAAGTGGCAGGACACAGTTAACCATCCATATAGCTAAACCTTCTCCCTACTCTAAATATGTCCCATATCTTACTGTTTGGAGGGTTTTGCTTGACCTATGCTCTTCCTTGGAGATTGTCCAAGAACATCCTCAGAGACTGCCAGTTGGCACAGATCAAAATCCCACCAGGAAGCATGCTAATTAACACTTTATAGGGCATCTGCAAAAGAGTTCTCAAAGCTATGAGCAGGACCCATTGAGCTTCCTGATTCAGACAGCCTTGACATGAACCACTGTAAGAAGTTCATGAGCACTACACAGCACAGTTTATCTTGAAGTTCTACAGGAGGTGTAGCCCACCTTTTGTTCTTACATACCTGTACATCAAGTAGCTCAAAGGCCTGTGGGCACTGCACAGGAATTCTAATTTCACATGATGAGTGAACTATTTTGAGTTATTTTTCTGTAGCTGTACAGACACAGAAAAAAAATGCACAAAACCAGTAGTGAAATACATGTTGTCCAAGATATCTTTATAACTTACTTAGCAAATAACTTTTCAAACACCCAATTAATTCAGATGCTACAAGAAATGCAACATTATCAACTACACTTTCGCCACAAGAATTATTTGTCAAATATATCTAGTACAGGTGATTTTTTTTTTCTTCACAGAGTTAATTAAATATATAATCATATACCTTTCACAAAATAAAATTATGTGGGATAAAGAATTTTCAGAGCTCAATCTCGCATGCAGATGCATGTGGTCCTAGCAAGCAGTGAGAGCAACAGATAGGATGAGGATTTTCACTGAATTCCACAGGCTGTGGGAAGCAGTTAGTTGACTGCTCACACACACGAAAGAGTCTAACTTCAGAATTGCATACAGGTCTCCATGTCATTGCATTTAGTTCTCAGACTCCGAAATATACCAGTCACAAACTGTATGACAGAAATGTCAGTAATCTGTCACCTGCTGAGGTCATTTAACCTGAAAACTCATCACTACCTGGGTATCAAAGCTTATAAACTGCACTACTCTGACCCCAAAAGATTAGCACGTGACTTAAAAGCACAGGAAAAGCACAGGCTGCGGATGTAGAGTAGTTCTCAGAAAATACAGAAACACAAAACCAACAGACCAGGGCAGATTTCTGTTTAACTCTTTCAAGCTCCCAGAAAAAGTAAAACAAGCTAAAGAGTTACATCAGACCATTAAGTACCAGTAAAGTTTTAATAACCCAGACTTCAAGGACAGGGATTTCATGGAATGTCCCAATTATCCAAGATGCTTGCTCTCTATTAAGCTACATAACTTCTAATTAACTAACAACTTTCAAAGACAAACCTTACACACAAGATTTTTCTATCTAACTTCTGTAGACAATTTTTTTCTGTGACAAAGTCTAGAATTACATCCCTCTGTATTTCCACAAATAACATTTGCATTATATCACAATGTCTTGATCCTATCAAATTGAAAACATGACATAATTAGTACCAGGAAACAGTTTACATTAGTAGTGTAGGCCTGTGAACATGATACACATGAAATATAGAATACAGGTACAGTGAATCCTCGCTGCATCACGACCTCTCCATTACGACCCTGCTCATTTACGAAGCAAATTTTTTGC
The DNA here is from genome assembly GCA_013390025.1 of Pitta sordida. Lineage (NCBI taxonomy): Eukaryota > Metazoa > Chordata > Aves > Passeriformes > Pittidae > Pitta > Pitta sordida. The sequence goes on along the minus strand of WEKX01026860.1, from coordinate 23,690 downwards.
AATTATGATTCAGTGGTCTGCGAGCTCAGCTGCCTGACACATGCGCAATTGACTCTGCTCTGCCGAGGGGCAGTGCCGCAGTGCCTGTGGGGCGGGATTCACCCCGCCGTGTGGGGAGGGGGCTCGCAATGGCAGCACCGTGCCCCCGGTCCCTGCCCCAAGAAACTGCCCCAAGAAAGTGAGGCAAGCTGTGTGCTGGGAGGGCACAGCTGTTGCTGCACCAGGAGGAGGCTTCTGTCTGGGACTGTACGGGCAGCGCAGTCCCTCTCTCATGGGATCGGTGGATGTTAAAAGGAAAGAAACACAACCTCCCCACCCACTGTCGCTCCCACAACCTAAATCCTGCACCGCTTCTCCCCCTTACCCTGGTGATTGTGCCCGCATTTTGACCTAGTTGTGCCCCCCAAAAACACAGCAAAAAATATGATGCAGCAGTATGTTGATACCAGTTTTCTTAACAAAAAGAAAATAAATAGAAAAACAAACGAACAAAACAACCCCCCCTATGCAGTATTTCATTTGCTTTTTCCTTGCTAGGATCTGAAAGCCACAAATGGTGAGATTTGTATTGTGCGTTCGTCTCTCATTTTTCAGTGCTAGAGACAAAAAAAGGATGGGAGAACAATCAGAGTCGTAGCATAGGAGCACTGTGCTCCTTTTCCCATTATACCACAATAATTAGCAAAGACTATAGTCTTTCAACTAAAATAAAAGTGTAACACATAGATAAAAATGTGAAGGATCCTGATTTATAATCACCTTCACAATACTATAGATTTGTCAGCAATTCCTGACTCTCTTAAGCATGCATAAACCACCATACAAGCCCATAGGGTGCATCCTCCCTCACCACCATTTTGCACTGTAGAACATTAGCATCACTGCTCCCTCAATAGACACAGTGGAGGGAGGGAAGAACTATTTGAACATGAAGGAGCAACAGCCTGCAGAGCACCTAAAACGTGCAATCACTTCTCCCCAGTCAGCCAGTATAAGGATCCTGAATTTTGCACAGCTTTGCAGATTGAATAGTCATTTACACATTTGTAAACTATGGCCAGCTGATGAGGTAGGATTTTGCACTCACTTCAAGCAAGTGTAAATGACTATGCAAGATAAAAGACATTGGAGGAAGAGGATGTGACAACTCAGGAGTTTCAAATACTTAACTACTAAAGGACTAAAATTCATGTGTTTCTCCTAAAGGATTGCATTAGCTAAAAGTTTTGATATTTAAACCCAGAAGTGTCTGCAACACATAATATGTTGAAGTATGAACCATCAGAGAAATACTTATTTAGAAGTATATTAAGACATGATAAAAATTTTACTTTTGTTAGCACGCTACTTAGAAGCCCTAATGCCTGTATATTCATCCAGTCCTTCTGAGAAAGAATTCAGGACACTAAGAGAACACCAAAATAAAAAGGAAAAGAAGCAAGCAGCTACAATCCCCCCTACCAAGTACATTTCTTCTGGGTTAGCAAACTGAATCAGTTCATCAAGGGATTAGAGAAAAAACAGATGAAGCTAACGGGACCGGATTGCAAGCCTGGCTATCAGGCCGAGGAGCGGCCAAAAGGGAAAATAACAGCAGTGAGTCACCAGAGGTACACCAGAGCACCCTGAAGTAGACTGGAAGGATGAGAGCACTGAGGTGATGAAGCTATTATAATGATATAAAACAGGTATTATCCTAATTTTCAACCCGATGCCTCCTTATTTATTTGTAACCCCAGGGAAGAGATGCAGGTCTTTCTGTGCTACAGTGCATTACCCGTTCTGAGCACTTGAATATCTCAGATGATGCACAGAAAAACAACATACTAAGGGATCTGAAGGTTTTAAGTGGGCACAAACAGAACCATATGCACACTTTTGCTGTCAAATGTGGACATCCAGTGTTTTGCCTACGGTTAGTTCACAGAATCACAGAATATTCTGAGTTGGAAGAGACCCACAAGGATCATAGAGTCCAACTAGTTCACACCAGCTCTTCAGTTGGGCGGTGACTGTGGTCACCCATCCCTGTCCCCGCTCCTTAATCCCACCACTGTGTCCTTTATGTCAGTGTGGCTGTTTTGAGTGGCTTTGCAGTAAACTTTGTGGCAGAAGAGACTTTTGTGCCACTTTTGAAAGCCACGCTTCCTCATGTCTATGTGAGCGAGTGTGTTTGAAATTGTACCTTAAATCTCATGGAATGATAAATTCCTAAAGATATTCCTTGACTACAACACGAGCCTGGTTATCTGTTACTTTTTGACCTGAGGGCTCTTGGATTAAACACTTGGGTAAACAAATACATGAATGTCAACAATTTATACACAACTAACATAGGTGCAGACGGGGGATCTAGGAACAAGATTATGGCTGTAGGGGTAGATAAAATATTTCAGAAGACTTATTTTGAGGAGATGGATGTTCATTCAGAGGAGTTTTATCACATGAACGGGAGCCATCCATCCCAAGAACCCATTTCTGAAATCTTTCCACTTCTGGCATTTTGGGGGTTGCCTGTGTTATCTTTCTTCACAATGGTTAAGCTGCTTCATTGAATTTCATGGGTTTTTCTTTTAATTTTAACAAGCTATGCACTGCAAATCTTCTCTAAGCAGTGTCTGTTTTCCTATGAAGACAGCAGGATCAGGCCCTACTTCTGACCAGGATCATTACAGAGGACATGGGAAGGAGGGAGGAAGTTTTCTCCAGGGAAGTGTAAAAATTGTTCATGGCACTATCCCAAACAGAAAGCCCATGAAGCTTCTCTGTACCAACAGTTGCACAGCTGAAGCTCTTTTTGGCTGATCTGGATTTACATTATTTTTTTACATTGTTTATCATTTGTCCACAAAAACTCACTCAGACTGAAACTTGGCACCCTGCGATAAGAATTAGGAGCGTGAAGAGTTTCACCAAACTCCTTTAAGATAAAAAAGAAAGGAAAAAATATATATTGAATTTAATTTTAATTCAAACATGCACAGAGAAAAACAAACAGGCTTCCTAGTTTGAACTTTTTTCCCTCCTCTTGTGTTTGTCTAAATTAAACAAGCTTTTAGTTAAAACTTATTTTCCATACACTTAAGACCTTTTCTTGAATTAGGCATTTCTGGAATTTCTGATTTAAAACTGAAATGACTGAATAGCAAACACAGCAGAAAAAGAACACACATCCAAGTGCTTTTTATTTATAGCATGTTTTATCAGACATATCAATATTAAAATCTCTCTATAAAGTTTAACTAAGGATTGAAATAATACTACAAGTTACATTACCTCCCCACTGAAGTGCTCTGTTCGTTTTCAGTTATGGCAAGCCACAGCACATTACAAGAGCAATGCCCCATTTTGTCATTGAACACCCAGAGTGTTTCTTTGGGTCACAAGTCGCTAATGTATATAACTGTGTGGGTAACTTCAGTTATGCAACAAATTAAATCGGTTTCACATGCCTTATGGTAGCTAAGTGTTCAAACATCGTTCTGGACTTGAACTGAGCTCAGTTTTGTGCAGAGATCCTTCCTTAATTGACTGCCAGATCCTCCATAATGGAAGAGTACTAGGCATACTGGTGAATTCCTAAGGCATGAATAGATCTTACCAAAAAATATTAGAGAAAAGAGGAAAGGCTGTCTCTAAGAGGCTGTCTCTTCAGGTAAGAAAAATTGTATCTAACCACGATCATATTCATTAAAATATCTTGGATTAATGTAAATGTGTGTTTCCTGGCTCTGGTGGGAGTATGACACAAAGCATGGAGTTGATATTTTTTCTCTCCTCTTAATTCATTTAACATGTACCCGCTTTAGTTTCATTATGGAACAAATTTTGAACGAGTATAAATCCTGGGAGTTTTACAACCTAATTAAAAACATGTTCCTGTTCCACACATTGATGGGAAATTCATGTCTCAAAGGGTTAATTAACAGTCTTTACACATTCTGTATTTAGCTCGGGGTACAAAGCCAAAAACATAAATAATGCTTTAGACGGAAACAGGAGGTACAGATGGTTTTTAAATTTGGTCCTCAGCACATTTTACACAAGCCAGAAATATGTCCTGTATAAAACTGAAACAATGACTCAGTTACGATTCTTAATACACAGTTATATTTAAAATTTTCTTTCCCTTTTGCAACTTCGTATCTATTAGGCTCCTAAAACAATACGTAATTGTAAATCTGCTGCAGTCAGAAATCTATAGAAGAAGCCTTGTGATAGGAGTGTAACAAAGATCCTGTAAATGAGAGAGACAAATGACAAGTATGAAACTAAACTGTTGTGTACATAACAGATAATCATCTGACAAAACAAAATTAAACACTGGAGTGACAACAGAAATTAGCACTCTGATTTATCAGCTCTCCATTTACAAAGCAAACACCCTGTAAAATAGCACTAATTTAGCATTAACTTTAAATGAAGCAGAATTATTAACTGACACTACCAGCTTAAAAGAAAAGTAAGAGAAAACTTTTCTGAGAAGCAAATGCTTAAAAAAAAAATCCATTACAAAGGCACAGGAACCCTGCTCAGCCCACACACGGGATGCTAGTCCCCCATCACCAGCTCTCACTCATAAATATTCTATGGAAAAATGGGAAAGGGACCTGGTAAAAGCCAATATTAATGGAGACAGCTGAATAAGACTATTGACCGAGGGGCTGCTAATTAGGTAAAAGTGTTTGCAGGTTTCAACTCGCAGAGGATGGCTATGGGACAGTGGCAGTGAAGGAAGCATGAAACAAATACAGAAGAAAACCAGATCATCTCACTCCCTGTTGTTAGTAGCTATTCTGTTCCAACAACTAAGTGGCCCTGGCCATGCCATGACATTTCTGTCTCACTCTAATATCTTTTAATGGGATTTTAACTATCCTCTAAAGGTGCCATGAAAAGTGAGTTAATTTTTAACAGGAGTTTTGTAAGAGACCCATTTAGTGTAAGTTTACGGATTTGTGGAATGCCAATTACATATGCTCTCCAAGTAAAAGTTGCAATTTAGGACTGCAGTGGTCTTGGACATAAAATACAAGTATTTCTACAAACAACCTACAGCTAAACTAATACTCTAGAACTGCAGCTCCAGCTAAATTGCCTGTCATCCCACTTCAGAGCATCTGCCTCCAAAGGGGGCTCCAGCCTGTGGTTTTAGAGCAGAATATAAACAATTCTCTATACCTTTGATTTAAAATCGAACAGCTCACTTGTTTTTTTTATGAGCTGACTATTAGACACTGTGGTCCAATTAAGGCTTCCTTGCTCATTATGCTGACAGTTTTGGAAGTACACATCTAATCTATCTTCAGCCTTTAACTCCTTCAGTAAAGGACCAGCCTTGGTACCTCAGTGTCCAGAATCTGAAAACTAGGATCTGTAGTTTGCCAGCTCCTCTTGGAAGTATATTTTTGTATTTAGAAGCAATCTGCTTCTTAATCACTTAGACATTATCAAATATTTTGTGTACCTAATGGCTAATCGTCTGGTGTCTGACACTTAAAAGGAGGAGATTATAACAATAATACCTCACATGAAAATGGGGAATGCAATAGTCACATTTTCACGCATTTCCAATTTTGTGACAAGTACTTTGTGTTCTAGCATTAAAGACGTATCTGTCAATGAGAAGCATGCTTCTCCCGCTATACAGCATAGTAGTTTCTTTCTGCTTTATCTAGAAAATGATAAAAGCATGGCACCCTGCCCTAGTTAGAGTTGGGGGAGTATGAAAGCACTTTGGCAGCACAGAGTTGGTAACATTAGTCCTAGATGTCATGGCTAAGGTCCAGGCCTCAGTTTCCCTGTAAAAGGGGAAGCAGAACACAACAAATGTTCTTTTCAGCCCTCATGCCTGTAATGTAGAGACTCACACGGTCTCTGCCTTGTGTGTGCGCTATTACCTGCTATTTTCCTCCTTTTGACTCCTCCTACTTCTGGGTGAGCATCAGAAGCTCAACTCCCTGCTATCCTTGAGATAGCAGAATTGCCCCACTTGCAGCACTACTATATTGTAGTGCCATAGCAGCAATACAGCAAATCATGAAAGAACTTATAGAGGAAGGGAGATTTTATTTTAAAACAAAACTCATTTCAGATGTACACTCATACTTCCACCTCCACTCAAGAATAATAAGGCTTGCATACATGAATCCAGATGGTCGTCTCCTGGTGTCCTGTCCACGCTTCTCTGCAGTGACACAGAGGACCTGTCAACTATCAACTGCTCCTCATGTCTCCTCTTCTGCAGCTGGCAGCCTAGTATTGGTTTTAGATGTGCTTTTTTGCACTCTTCAGGGGATGACACTGATTAACTTCTCCACCTCTGTGAGTCATTAGGGTTTACTCACTCTGTCTCCCAATCTGGGCCTCCTGAAAAGCTACACACATGTGTGATAGGATCCTGATGACCTGCTAATCCAGCTGCCAACCATTCTCCAGCTGTCTACTCATTCTGGGATTTCTGACCCCATTGACTCTCCCATAGTGCTCATTTTAACATTTCTAGTACAATTATCCACATTCTCCACCAGCTTCGGTGGTGGAGTCATTTCTAAGTAGTAGTACTTATATGGAACTTTTCGGTTGCAGCCTCTATGTAAGCAAAATGCTTTGGTCAGCAGGATTCAGATTTTTGGTTATGTACAAAGGAAGGCAGCAGAGCCCTGCCTGATATTCTGGAAATGAAGTACACCCACAAAGGATACAGTCCCAGTAAATTATATCAGCTGGTGATGCTGAACATGTGGGAAATGAAGAGTAAATTTGATGCACTGGATAGAACAATGCTCCACAGCCAAAACAAGGGAATGCAGTGAGATCAGAGGTAATAAGTACGGGAAGAAAAACAGCAAACAGTACGGAGCATGAGTTCTTTATATTTCAGGTTAGCCCATGAAAAAGATTAAAGAAAGAAGTAAAGTGATACCAGGTGAAGAACAAAGTGTGAGTGAAGGGAAGTTCCTTTCAAGCAGAAATATCTCTGAGCACTCTGGAAGGAAGATGAATTTCTCATTAAGGGGAGTGCAAGTTTAAAATAGAAAAAGACGAGGAAACAATGTTTGTGGCAAACAGAAATATAAATTACTGAATATCATGCATATGATATTATCTCATACAACTGTTCTTCATCAGAATACCACAATAATAGAGACAGAACCACCAGCTCAGTTCTCAGTGCAGTAGGGTTTCCAGGATAAGAACTGCTGAAGGCATTTATATAGGCAGCCCCTCACTATTCCCCCTGTAGTAACAATCTCCTTATTCGTATTCTTGTCTGCCAGTAAATACCTTAGGGGCTCCATGTGGGACCCAAGTGCACACCTGAAATTTGAAACAAGTTCTTTTCTGAGCAGTCGTTGCCTTCAGCACAAGTCAAAATCCTCTACTGTAATGTATAGAGCTATGTCTAGGTTTTATCTGGGTCCAAGGTCTGATGTAAGATGTATAGACGTAGAATACTTACAGTGGGTCAAGTGTGCTAATTGATGAGGAAAGGAAAAAAAGGGGGAAAAAGGGAAAAAAGGAGGACAAAGAAAAAAGGAAAAGGGGAAAAAGGAAAAGTGAAATAAAGAAAATATGAAAACAAGGTAGTGCAGCAGAAAAGTAAGAACAGAAAAGAAAAAGAGCAAGAGAAAAGGCAGTTCTGTCTCAGCTCTCTGACATTAACCCCATATTCCACATCTATTACAACATCTCTCAAGTGTCTTGCTCAGTTTTCCCCTTATTGCTCTCCCCACTCCCCAGCCACCACTTGAGGCAAATAATTGCTTCCTGTTCCCCTCACCTAGTTAGTTTTAGCTGACTTCAGGTTTTCCCAGTCTGTTTAGCTCTGTTGAGCCCATCCAACAAAAATATAGGCATATTTATCCAGGATAATATAGACATTTTAGTACTAACTGCATAATTTCAGGGTTCATTGTTGCTATCCCACCAAACCTTACGCATTTCATACTATAATAACTGAACCATGAAAATTACAGCTAATTTTGAAGCACTGGTGGGGATGGACAGGAGAGAGGAGGAAAAAAACCCCAGAATTAAAAATTACTTGACAGTCTGGTTAGACAACTTATGATTTTCCACATTTTGCTTTGTTGAAAGCAAAATATGTGAAGGCAGTGACTTTTTTTCTTTAGGTGTCCACTCAGGATTGGTGATCTTGTTCAACTTGCTGCTTTTTTTTTTTAGTCCCCTTCTTTACCAATTTGCTTAACTGCTATATCTAGGAACATCTGACAGTCTGAGCAACACAGACAGAAATCTCTGTTCTGTCAAAAGAGTAAACCCATTCTGTTTTCTGCAACTCATTAACAATTTTTTCCAGCCTAGGGCAGGAATCCAAAAGATAGCATTCTGAGCCTAGTCTGATTCCACTCCCATATATACCGAAGACATTTTGTGCCTGATGGGAAGGAAGACAGTTACACAAATTAAAGTAAATTTTTAAAAAATAGAGTCATCTAGATGGAGGGAAAAAGAGGCTGTCCATTTTGTTATATATGTGAGGATAAAAAGCAAAAAATATATGGCGTTTAATACGCAGATTGGTCATCACTTGAATTCTATAACTATTCCCTCCTTTTATAATAAAAAAAATATTATTCACCTCTTCCAAGAAATGACATTTTTGTACCTAGAAATTGCAGGCCATATCCTTCTTGTATCCATTTCCCAGTGTTTCCATTTCAAGGCAAAATAATGAGAATATATTCCTAGAAAGATAGGAAGTGATCTCATAGTACAGGACTCTGAGCCACAACTTCTCTTTCACTCCAATTTAACAAGCCCTGCAAATTAGGTTTTGTTGTATAAGGAATGCTTTTATTTTGTCTTTTACTTGCTGTGAATGAAATTAGTGTCACTCTGTAAAAGTTCAAATAATCTGATTTCCTAAGGAGCAAAAACCTGGGAGTAAGTTATAGCTCTTTTGAATCAGCAACTTCAGTTGACATATTGGAACAGCATCCATGGTCTCTGCTCCCGTTGAGCAAATGAGTTGGGGCCAGATAATCTCAGGGTAGTCCAAAGACCACAAACTGTCTCAGCTCCAGGTACTGCAAACCTGAGGTGATGCAGGAGGTACTGAGCTATTCTCCCATGCAAACATTGCAAAACCTAGTGTTTGTGCATGGATTTCTGCTGGCCCCTGTCCCCCAATGAATTTAACTTCTTTATTTATATCAAGATCAAAATCTGAACTCAATAGTGCCGTAAGGAAATAATTTCTTGTTTTCTCAAATACGTATCTGAATCTCTTATGATTTTTGAACTGGGTTGAAAAGTGAATAAACAATTTCTGTGAAATGATGGAAATATCACTTAAGTAAGTCTTTGGTCTAGAATCTTGGAATTGGGTCCAAAGGAAAAAATGATTTTGTATCTTAACCTTAAAAGAAACCTTAAAAAAATTGCTCTATTTCTTGGTTTGCCAATGGAAAAACAAACAAAAACCAGCTAGTCCATTCAAACGCACATTTTGTACTCATTGTGAGTAGAGTGTGTATGCCAAGAACATTTTCTACTATACAATTCTCTTACTATGTATAACTGTATATTTCATTTTGCCTAGAAATAACCTCACAGCATTACAAAGTAGAAAAACAATGGCCAAGAAAATTAACTACCCACAAATCAACATTGCTGCTTAGGCTTGCAAACCAACACTTCATACAATTGGAAAACCCAAGTGTATTTTTTAACATTGTATTTGTCCCCCAACCATTGCTTCAGCTGCATGATAAACATTATAATTTGTGGCTCCAAAGAGAAAATAAAGAAGAAACTTACCTGAGCAAAATCGTATTCGTTGAACTATATAAGCATCAGAGCAGAACATGGATAACAATAAATTTAAACAAAACAGTAATAAACAAACGAATAGGCCGCCTTCAGTGTTTTCACTTATGTTATGCTGTGATATTATCTTTTGGTATATAGTGCAACAAAAGTACACAGGAATCAAAGCTCTTTAGTTCAAACTGCCACTCACTGCTGCAAGCAATTTTTTGTCTGCTCAATGTATTTGTTTTTTATTTGAGAAAATACACCGTGTGAGTTGTTGGGGAGGCAGTTTGCACTGCATTTGAATACTGGTGTGTATAGTGTTTATACTATGCTTTCCTAGTCAAGAAAAACCGGTAACAAACCTGAAATACTGTGTTGATCCAAGGTTCTATGCTTCATCAGCTTAAACAGCCACCAGAAACAAACCTGGTGCCTGAAGTAACCAGAGCAAGAAAGCAGAGCAGATCACAGAATCACAGAATCACAGAATATTATGAGCTGGAAGGGACCCACAAGGATCATCTAGTCCAACTCACCATCTAACACCCGTACAGAGACCGAGAGCACATCGCAGGGCATAACACCAGCCTAGATCCCNGAATGGATGGAGTACGTAATAGAAATGGCTGCAAAGAAACACAGTCTAAGTGTTACCAGGGTGATGAAATCACGGCAAATAAATACATGGACTGTGAAGCCTTTCCTGCTTACTGTCATCTTGATCATCCTATCGCCAGCTATAGTCCATTTTTGCATATTTTGACTTTTCATATAGACATCAGCATTACTTATCTATGAGACTTAGTTTCTTACTGGATCAATACTGGATCAATCTTATATTGGCCATGAGGAGGTTTTATTAATTTTCCTATTCAGCTTTCTAGAGAAGAATTTACCACTAGTAAGCTTTGATATTTTCTTAGTTTGAACAGTCAAACAGAGGTGGTCACACAACCTTTAGGAAAGCCCCACAGCCAGAAAGTTCAAAACAGCCACTAATCTTGCACCTCTGTTACTTCATTTCTTCTATACAGAGAACACAGAGAAGAGTAGAAAAAAGGAATATTCCTCATAAAAGAAACTGTATCATCCTAAAATCACAATCCATCTGAGTCTCCCATTGTCTAGACCATGACACTGAGTTCCTCATCCAGTCTTTTCTTGAACACCTCCAGAGACGGTGACTCCACCACCTCCCCGGGCAGACCATTCCACTGAGGGAAAAGCTCTTCCTAACATCCAGTCTAAACCTCCTCTGGCGCAGCATAAGGCCACGTCCTCTTGTTCTGGTCCTGGCAGCCTGAAACAAGAGATTTACACCCACCCGACTGCAACCTCCCTTCAGGTAGTTGTAGACAGCAATGAGGTCACCTCTGAGCCTCCTCATCTCCAGGCTGAACAACCCCAGTTCCCATAGCCACTCCCCATAAGGCTTATTCTCCAGTCCTTTCACCATCCTTGTCGCCCTTCTCTGGACCCTCTCAAGCAGTTCAACGTCTTTGACACTGTAATATATGTTTATTGATTGCATAAAAGTAAATAGAGATAAAACCACTGCATAGCGAAACACTTTTCTGCACCTGTCTGATATACTCCTATTAATCTCTCTCTCCAAGCAGTGGAAAACAGCCCAGATCTATTATTTCTCATTCCCTAACTAGGGTGCTAAAAATATGAAGAAGAAACCACACAGAGAAAGTCACAGAAAATCAACAAAGTTCATAAAATGTTAAATGGAGAATAAAGAAAAAGACTTTCTAGTTTCTCTCACCCTCTTGTTCACCCAGATTTTGGTATCTTCTGTTCTTTGGCATGAAGTAGACATGGCTGACTGCTTTTTAATTTTGACTTTCCTTTGGGAAAGCTGGGAAGCCCCTTGCTCGCCTACTGTGCAGCACATCCAAAACAGTACTACACCTCACCTTGGTTATGTAAAGCCATGCTACGGTAACTGCTTGCTGTGACCAGTTCTCATCAAAAAGATGAACATCTGTGCAGTAGGCTGTTGGGCTGCCTGATTCCACTTTTTAGAGGGGGGTGGGGGGGGTGGAGAGGGAGGGTGTAAACAACTTTAGGGAGAAAAAAATTTCAAAATT
>WEKX01026859.1:146846-310496 GCA_013390025.1 Pitta sordida | reverse complement strand
CGGAGCGCAGCGCCCGTCTGATGCTGCCCGCCCGGAGGCCCCGTCGAACAAAGGCGGCATTGAGGCCCGGGCTGCGCCCCCCCCTCCGCGCCCCCCGCCCCGAGCTGGCATCTTGGCGCGACATTAATGAACTCGCCTGTTTGTGCTCCCCCGGCCCCTCTCTCCTCCCACCGCCCGGGGGGCACCGTATATATCCATCCCTCCTCTCCCGCCTCGGGCATTTCGGGGGTCCCCCCTCCTGCCCCCCTTCGCCCGTCCGGGGATGGAACGAGGAGGGAAGAGGACGAGGGGCACTCTTCTCGGGGTCCGCCTGGTCCCCCCCGTGCTTCTACCGCTGCTGCCACTGCTGCAGCTGGTGGGGGGGGCCCCCCTGGGCCAGGGGCTGTACCCCATGCCGGCTAGCATCTTGCAAGGTCAGTAGGACTTGGGGACAGGGGCATCTTTGTGGGAGGGTTTGGTTATGGACAGGGCTGCTGTGGGGCCTGACACCCCGGGGTTAAATCTCAGGAAGGGAAGGGAGCACAAGCAAGATGGCCAGTTCCCTGATGAAGAACTCCGGGTTCCGGGACATGCCTGCACTGCCTGGTCTGGGTGTCAAATGCTGTCAGTGGCACTAGGGGACACAGGATGCAGGGAGTGCTGTGGTTCATGCCCTGCAACCACGCAAGTACCTTTGCCAGCCCCAGGGGACATTCTGCCAGAGCATGGCCAGCAGGGTGGCTGTGGAGGGGTACAGGTGGTCACAGATACGGGCACATGGGGAGATGCACATATGGGACTGCACACACATGGGCACATGCAGGGAGATGCAGACACAGGAATACAGACCCTGGCACACACAGGTGTGCAGACACAGGTGTGCACAGAGGTACCTGCACTCCCACACATGTGGCACACCTGCCCAGGCTCACACCCTGCTATATGTCCACATTTGCACACACATGTGTTTACAGTGTGTCCACATACAATGGGCACACAGATCTGGGCAAACACCTAGTTGCCTATGTACCAACCTCAGCAGAGAGTGATACTAGTGGCTGTCACCCTAGGCAATGTCAACAGGTGCCAGACCATGCCCAGATTGACATCCACCATAGAGATACTGGGGCACAGGCACCAGGTGGGCCGGGGGCGCCCTGTGGCTGTGGTAGGGGGCAGGGGTGGGGGCTCAGTGGGGTCTGAGCACCCTGTGTGTATCCATCAGCACTGTCAAGCCGTGGGACACTTGTGCTGGAGGCAGCACTGAGGAGTGCACTGCTGGCACTGGAGCGGGCGCTGTCCGAGCAGCAGCGGCAGCGGGGTGCCTGTGGACTCTGTGCCCCCTGCCTCTTCCCTCCCTGCGCCAACATCACCGGTCTCTGTCCACGTGAGTCACGACCCCATGGCCCCAAACTGCCCCGTCCCCAGGAGGCTGTACCGAAACAGAGCCCAGGGTCCACATGCAAACACAGTCCAGGAGTCCTACCCAAACACCATCCCATGCCCAGGAGCCCCTACCAAAACCTTCACTCATGCCTGGAGACCCTTCCCAAATTATTTTTTGGGTCCTTACCAAAGCACCATCTCACCCCCTAGAAATCCTATAGAAATTACACTCCAAGATCCATTCAAACTGTACCACCTCCCCTAGAGGCTTACGCTACAGACCTTACCAAAACAGTGTCCAGGCTCCCAAAATGTATCCCTAAATGTTAGAGACCATACCAAAACACCACCTGAAAACCCTACCCAAGCAGTTCCCACCTTCTCTAGATCCCACCCAGTCACTTGAAGCCCTATCCAAATCACCGCCTGACCCCTTGTCCCCTTTTCAGAGATAACCCCAAAAACCTATCCCAGCACACACAGGACCCTACCAAAACATACTGGCTCTGCAGCCTACCATGTCCTCTTCCTACTTCCATCAAAGCAGAGCCCAGGATAGCCTGGGCAGAGATGGGTAGGGAGAACATGGTGATGCCCACAGCTCTGCTGTCCTTGCAGCACCAGCCGTGTCCCCCACCGTGCCCCCGAGCTGCCAGGCCCTGCTGGATGCCCAGGCACTGCCCGAGCTGCCCCAGAGGAACTGGGCACTGAGCCAGGCCTGTGCCCCCTACCAGCACCTGTGCCCACCTGAGGGGGCCCCAGATGCCTGTGCCCCACTCAGCGCCCGGCTCTGCCACCACCGCCTCCAGGAGTGCCGTGAGTGGGCACCCATATCCCCCTGGCTTCTCTCAGAGAGGGAAGACCCTACAATAATAAATGGGGAATCCCCAGGGGGTGTTTGGAGGGGATGTGTGGCACTGGGGAGATGGGGCACTGGGATGGACTGGGTACAGCAGAGGTACAGTACAGAGGGTACAGTAGAGTGAAAGGTTATCTTTGGTGAGATGGAAAGTTGCAGGGGATCTGGGGTGAGAGATGGATTTGGTGGCTGGAGGCATTGTGAACAATGAGCAGACTGGGAGGGATGTGACACTGAGAGGTGATGGAGAATCTGGGATGGGAGAAGGGGGCAAGAGGAGGTGGCTAAGAGATTGGGGAAACTGAGTCACTGAGGGTGACAAGCACTCCTATGGCGGTACAAGGGCGTTTGTTCAGGATGAGGGGGGTCTTGGGGCACTGAGGAACTGAGGGGAATTGAGGACATCAGGGGTGTGGTGGTGACATCGGGGGAGAGTGTCCCCACGTGCCTTTACAGCCTATTCCTGCAGAGACCTCAGCCGCAGCCACGGCTCCTGACGCAGCAGCAGAGGTGCCAACGCCAGGTGAGCAGGGGCAGCCCCGCGGTGCCCACGCCACTCCCCCCACCCCTCCCCTACACCGGCGGGCGTCCCCGGCCCCCGGCTGCCTGCTGGGCCGGGGGGCAGAGGTTAGCGTCGGCAGCTGCCGGGCTGCGGGGTGCCCCCGGCCCTCCGCCCGCTCGCCTCCGTGAGTACGATGAGGCTTGACAGCGCGCCCGACGCGCCTGATCCCCCGCCACCCCCTCCACCTGCCGCGGCCGTCCCTGGCCACCCCGTGCCCACCTGGGAGAGCGGGGTGGGTGTCCCCGCAGCAGGGCTGCAGGACCCACCGCTCACCCCGGCTTTGCCCCCCAGGAAGCTGTGGGCACCGCAGGGATCCACAAGCCAACACCACGGCTCCCCGAGGACGGATCATGGGCGGCAGCGTGGCCCCGCGGGGCGCCTGGCCCTGGCTGGTGTCGGTGCGGCTCCACGGGGAGCTGATGTGTGGAGGGGTGCTGGTGGGGCGCTCCTGGGTCCTCACCGCAGCACACTGCTTCAGCGGGTACGGCAACGTGGGGAAAATGTTCCTGCAGAGGGGAGCATGGGGTGGCACCCCATGACACCTGTAACTAGCTGCCTCCACTCTGCCAGGAACCGTAACGAGCTGGCATGGACGGTGGTGGTGGGAGACCACGAGCTGGGCAAGCCGGGTGTGGGTGAGCAGACAGTATCTGTCCGGCGCATCCTGCCTCACCCTAAGGTTGGTGAAGTTGGCCATCCCTCTGACCTCCCTGTACATGCCCCAAGGCCCCACACTGACCCCCCACATCTCCTTCCAGTTTAACCCCAAGACGTTTCATGGGGACCTGGCGCTGCTGGAGCTGGCGGTGCCGCTGGTCCTGTCAGCCACCGTCAGCCCTGTGTGCCTTCCCAGTGGCCCCACAGAGCCCAGTCCTGGCACCCCCTGCTACATTGCGGGCTGGGGCTCCCTTTACGAAGGTAGAGCCACTCTGCCGCCTCGTTGGGTGTCCCCCTCTGTGCCCTCTCCTGTGACAAGTCCCAGTGCACCGAGCCAGGGCACAGAGGTGTCTGGGCACAGCAGACTGTAACGGGAGCATTGCCTGGCAGAGGGACCAGTGGCCGACGTGGTGATGGAAGCACAGGTGCCCCTGCTCAGCCAGGAGACGTGCCGGGGTGCCCTGGGCAAGGACCTGCTCACCAGTGCCATGTTCTGTGCTGGGTACTTGTCTGGAGGCATCGACTCCTGCCAGGTAACATCTGGACCTGAGGGACTCCCAGCACTCCACCTCAAAAAGCCCTTGTGGCACACAGTGCTGAGCAGGTGCCACAGCCTGTCAATGTGGTTGGGGTCCCAGCCCACCCCAATGCACAACCATCTGCCCTGCAGGGTGACTCAGGGGGCCCACTGGCATGCCAGGATCCCACTTCACACCACTTTGTCCTCTACGGTATCACCTCCTGGGGTGACGGCTGCGGTGAGCGAGGCAAACCAGGAGTCTACACCCGTGTCACTGCCTTCACGGACTGGCTCAGCCTCCAGATGGACCGTGAGTGCCGCTTGCTGCACCGCGCAGGTGGGGGGGACAGAGATGCCCAGAGAAGTTTCAGCACCTCATGGCAGCCCTGGTTCCCTCACAGCTGCCCCTGGCAGCAGAGAACCGAGCTGCTTCGACCTGCTGGCACTGGCCCAGTTGCCTCCAGAGCAGCAGTCCCCTGAGCGCGCCCGTCTCTGTGCCTTCTACACCGGGTCCTGCCGGGCACCTCAAGGCCGGGACACCTGTACCCGCCTGGCTGAGGAGACCTGTAGTGCCAGGATGAGGCGATGTGGTGAGTTAGGGTATTGTGCCAAGGCTAGGGTGTGCGGAGGGACCTCATTTCTGGCAGCATGAGGCTGGTGCAGTGCCAAGACAGTGTGACCACAGCGTCCTCTGTGCCCACAGAGCTGCACTCCTATGCCCAGACCTTGGTGGATCTCCTGCGCCAGGCTGGGAACTTCATCCAAAACCAGTTTGATTTCTCCTTCCTCAGTCGCACTCTGCCGCAGCTCCTGGGCAAGATCTATGGGCACTTCTTCCCTCCCCGTGTCCGCAGGGATGCCCCAGGTACTCTCTGGGACTAGACCCCATCCTCACTTGGAGTCCCATCAGTCTCCCCCTTGCTTATGGCTGGAGCACCAGTAGCCTGTCTTGTCACCCCTATGGGACTCCCCTGCCCTTAGTTGCTCCTGTCCCCTTCTTGTCTCTGCAGGACTGGCTGTGGCAGTGGGCCACCCAAGCCCCACAGCAGAGGGACCCCAGAAATTCCCCACCAGGTGAGGCATGGTGGGCCACAGGATGTGGGGCTAAAGGGGTTGAAGAGGGATCAAGATGCCAGTGGGCACTGGTATGGATTTTGGGGACAGCCTGAAGTATTGTGATCCTGTTCCTCCTGCAATCAGGGCATGCATGGGTGCCCAGTGGGGTGCCCAGGTTGGCACTGCCCTGAGGATGGCTGCCTCTGGACACCAGTCTGAGCTCACCCTGCTGTGCTTGCAGGTGGGGGGCCAAGCGGCTGCCCCCTTTTGCAGAACTCTTTGGGGCAGTGGGACCCCAGTTCCAGGACTGGGTGGAGGCACTGAGGGCCATGGCTGGGGGCAGTGCTCTGGTGCCCACACCGGACAGGGAGCAGTTCCCCGGGGAGACACAGCTCTTCCTGCAGGTATGTGGGAGGAGCCTCTGCCCCTCTGGTGACTGTACCACCAGGGACATCCCTTGGGTCCACTGTCCCCTGTGCAGCCACAGGAGTGACTCTCACTTTGCCATTACAGAAAGGGCATGTCATCCTCCCCAGCTGAAACCAATGCTCCCAATCCAGTCAGTGCAGAGTCAACCATGGCTCTGACCCTGCAGCTTAGGATCTGACCCAACACAGCAGTTGCCTGTCCCCAGCACCCTGTCTGTCACAAGCCCAGCCATGCCTTGCACTCTGCCACTGTGCACTTGGCTGTTCCCACAGGTGTTCTGTGGGTGGCCCATTACCCACCCTGTCCACTCCTTCCCTCCAGCAGAGTGAGGATGAAGTGGAAGAGTTGGTGGGACAGGGACGAGCCTTCCTCACCCAGCTGCGGGCAGAGTTGGACCTTGGCACCACCCTGGAAACCGTGGAGCCGCTACGAGTACCCAGAGAGTTGGCAGGGACCCCGCCACCAAGCCATGAGCCCTGTGAGCCTGGAGGGGCTGGGGGCAGTGGAATGTCCACCTGCCGAATGGCTCCATGCCCAGGCAGTGTCCACAGGCTGCATCCCTGCCAGGGGTTTCACACCTCTTTCCGTGGCAGGGTCAGTGCTGAGGCAGAAACGTGAGCTGGTGTCCACAGAGCTGCCCAGGGTGGAGGAGGAGGCAGGCACAGGCAGAGGTAAGCTCCCATAAACCCTGTGGGATGCCAGATGCCACCATGGGGACAGCGCCAAGCCCAGCCTCCGCCTTGCACCCTGGTCCCAGGGTAGTCTCATTTCAGCGGGAGAGCCCTTGGTTATATTTCCCTCCACAGGGACCCTCTGCCCATGCTCCCTTGGTGTCCCTAGAGCAAGAGTGCTCCTCCTTGGGGTGGGCCACAGTATGGTGTCCCCACAATTCACCCTGATGTCCCCTTCCATGTCTGCCCTGCCCATTCCCGGGGTTGCAGCTTGCCCTGGCCTCAATGAGTCAGCGATCCGGGTGGGTGCAGTGCGGCAGCTGTATGCCTGGGTGCTGCGGGTGCCCGAGACCGACCTGGCCATGACCTTCCAGGAGGTGAGTGCCCTGTCCAACCACTCAGAGTCCCCCACCCTGGAAGCCAGGCAGTGCCACCCCTTACCCCATCACTGCCCTGTTCTGCCCTTGTCTCCCCTGGGACTCACGGTGCTGTTGTCTTCCCACAGATCCTGGTGGACTTGAGCTCCAAAAACACCAAGGGTCTGTATCGGGCACAGGTGCGGGCCACTGTAGGGGGCCGTCCCACGGCCTTCACTGGCCTTGTGGGGCTGGAGAGCGACTCTCTGGCCCGCAGCATGCCTGGCCTTGTTGCTCTGGCGCTTGAAGCTCTGAAAACCTAATGGTGGCCCTGGGTTAGCATTCCAGAATGGGGAGAGGGCACTGCGGCCCGTGTCTCTTATGTCCTTTAAACATAGTTCCCCCCCGTCTAAGGCTCTTCCACCCTTTTGTCCCCCATTGTGCCTTAGTTTCCCCTCTTCCCAGCACCTCCTGACTTCCCCAGGCCAGTGGGGCCCCAAAGGTTACCTAGAGCATCTCAGCCAGGAAATCATAGTCCTCCTCCCCCCTGGGACCCTCACCTTCCCATCCTCATCTCATTTTCCCCAGAGGCACTTGAGCTGTTATTTATTTGTACAGAGGTTTATTTTTCAATAAAGAAGGGCTCTATTTTCTGGTAGCCAGCGAGTGTGAAGTGAGTGCTGTGCCACATGGTGCTGGGGAGGTGGGTGACAGTGGAGGAACTTTTGAGGGACTATGACCATTGCATCTTCCCCTTCCCATCCACCCTGTACCCTGAAGTGATGCCCCCAGCCTTGATTCCTGCTGTACCCAGCTTGGCACAGACTCCCCAGATCCTCACTAGGGGCTGGACACCTGTCCCGTCCACCGCAGCACCCACAGCACAGCACTGGTGCTCACCCCTGGTGACATCCCTCAGGGACTCAAATGAAACCTCCCGGTGCAGGGGTTGAACGTGACCTGGGCCAGTGGTGGGTGGTGGGGTGGTGCCACGCCTGTGCTTGGGCATCAGTGGGTACCAACCCCTCCTGCCCGTGGAGACCCTGCTGTCCCGAGCAGGACCACTGGGACTGCTGAGCAGTGGGGAAGGCACTGCTCCTCCCCATGCCCAGCAATGCCTGTGCTGGGGTGCCCAGGCCCAGAATGATGGGCTGATCAAGGAGCCCAGCTGTGCCTGCCTGTCTTTCCTTCTCTGCATGCAGAGGTACAGGAAGAGGGGGTGGGAGCGGGTGTCCAGTGCCAGTGCCCTTCCCCCTCGGCACCTGGCACCATCCATCTTCTACTCTGTCCGGCAGCCGGACATCCGCTCGGCCTGGCCAGGCGGGGAGGCAGCCAGGGCCTGGCACGGCGCGAGGGCACTGCAGGCACCACATGGGGAACCTGCTGCAGCAGCTGGCCCTGCTGGGGGCACTGATGCTGTCGGGTGAGCGGGGTCTGGGGCATGGGGTGCCCTATGGCTGGGGAGGTTCTGGGCCACTTCGATGGGGTCAGTGAGGGATGATGGTGGCAGGGTCCAGACTGGGCATAATGGTCCCTTGGGCTGCGTGTTGGGTATCACCTGGAAGAGTTCCCTCACTGAGCGTCCCTTGTGCTTCTTTCCTGGCTGTGCTACCTGAAGCCATGTCTCTGCCCAGTTCATGTGTTGCCTGCGTAGAGTGTCACTGCATCTGTGTGTCCCTGTATATGTGTGCCCCTGCATGTGCCTGTCAGTGTGTGCAGTGACATCAAATCTCTGACTACATCCCTACATACACCGGGTCCATGTCCATGAGTCCATATGTGCCTTTGGGTGTGCACAATGCCACTGCATCTCTACCCAAGTGTCTGTGTCTGTGTGTCCCTCTGTGTGCTAGGTCTGTGTCTGTGTGTCCCTGTGTCCATGCCCATGTCCTTGTCCCATGCCCATGTGTGCCCATGTGCTCCCACAAGTCTGTCATTCCTGCATGTCCACGACTGTGCTTCTGTGCAGCACAGAGATGTGGTGTCCTGTTCCTGTCCCCTCCATTCTTATACCACTGTGACCTTGCTGAGCATCCCTATGGGGTGGCACGGGGCCCAGTAGCAGCCCCAGCCCCCTAGTTTGCCTGACCCCACACCCCCAGGCGGGCTCTGTGTGAACCAGGAGGAGAGACTCATCCACTACCTGTTCGAGGAGAAGGGCTATGACAGGGAGGTGCGTCCTGTTGTCTCCATGGATGAGGTCGTGGATGTCTACCTGGCCCTCACCCTCTCCAACCTGATCTCACTGGTGAGCGCCAGTGGGCAGTGCCCCCTGTGAGTGCCCCTCAGCCATGCCTCACCCCAAGGTCTGGCTGGGTACCACCCCAGAGGCTGCTGCCTTAACCCTGGCTGGTGAGTGTTGGGGGTCCTGGGCTGTGGGCACACCCTGGCATCTCACTGCCCCTCACTGTTATTTGCAGAAAGAGGTGGATGAGACGCTCACCACCAACATATGGCTCGAACATGTGAGTAGGGACAGGCATCAGTTGTGTCACCAAGGGGTGGCCCAGCATGGTGAGGGGCTGACCTGGGGATCCTCCCCTCCAGAGCTGGACTGATTACCGCTTGCAGTGGAACAAGTCTGAATTTGGGGACATTGAGGTGCTCCGCGTGCCGCCAGACAAGTTATGGCTGCCTGAAATAGTCCTGGAGAACAAGTGAGCTGTGCCTCAGTTTCCCATCTCAAACCCCCATAATTGTGCCTGGTGCATGCCCAGGACTCCTTTGGCCCCTTCCCAGACCTACCATCACCTTGTTTCTGTTCCGGTGCAGCAATGATGGGCTCTTCAAGGTCGCCTACTACTGCAATGCCCTCGTCCACGACACAGGCTTTGTCTCCTGGCTGCCACCCGCCATCTTCCGCAGCACCTGCCTCATCAATGTTGACTTGTGTCTGTGTCTGTGGCAGAACTGCACCCTCAAATTCAGGTGTCAGGAGGCTGGGTCAGGGCAGCAGGGTGGGCATCCCATCCCCCTGTGGTGCCTGCTGCTGCCAGCACCTCCCCTTGCTGTTGGGGCACAGTAAGGTGGGGTTCTGCAGGTGACCCAGTGGCCTGAGTCCATCATGGAGGTCAGGGTGGGTGAGGGGTGGGTGGTGGGTGCCCAGCAGCAGGTTCAGCTCCTCACTGCCTGTTCCCCTCGCCATGGTCCAGGTCACTGGCGTACAGTGCTCTGGAGATCAATATGCACTTAAAGACAGAAACCGACCCAGACACAAAAAAGAGTTATCCGGTGGAATGGATTATCATCGACCCCGAAGGCTTCACAGGTAGTAATGCTTGTGATTTTTGCCATGTACTGTGGCGGCAGGACACCCTGTGCAGGGCTGGGGAGCACTCTGGAGTTGGGGAACCCTGTCATGGAGACACCCATGTACCTGGGGCTTTTGCACCCTGGCACCCAACCCACCAGGCTTGCGGCTACCTGGATGGGGAGACTGCTGCTGGTGGAGCTGGTGAGGAGGATGGTCATGGCAGGTGTCCCCCATGCTGTGTACTGTCCCATGTGCCCTGGCAGAGAATGGGGAATGGGAGATCATCCACCGCCCAGCTCGCAAGAATATCTACCCTGACATTCCCCCTGACACCAGTGAGCACCAGGACATCACCTTCTACCTTATCATCAAGCGCAAGCCACTCTTCTATGTCATCAACATCGTCATACCCTGCATCCTCATTGCCTTCATGGTCATCCTTGTCTTCTACCTGCCAGCTGACAGTGAGTGAGCCCTCCGGCATGAGAGTCACATCCACAGGGCACCTCCATGTCCCACACCTGTACCAGGTCCTGGGACATGGATACACCCCAATGCCCAGCAGAGGAACATCCTTGAACAAGGATATCCTCAAGTAAGACACCACCATCCCATCCAGACACCCTGGAAGAGGGACTCTTGGGCACAGGATACCCCAGGTGGGACTCTGGGGTACCCTCACAACCAAAAATGTATGATGAGACACTAGAAGGGCAATCCTGGCACTGGGGACACTGGGAAAGGCAGTTGGGACAGGGTTTACCCTGAGCTTACCTGCTCTCCAGGTGGTGAGAAGATGACCCTGGTAATCTCAGTGCTTCTGGCCCAGTCCGTCTTCCTCCTGCTCATCTCCCAGCGCCTGCCTGCCACATCCCATGCCATCCCCCTCATTGGCAAGTGCGTCCTGGGCACTGCTGGATGCAGCAGGGGCATTGTGGGATCCTCATGGTGCCAAAGGGCAGCTCTGTGTCAATGCTAGCTTCAAGTCCACACTCCCTACCAGGTACCTGCTTTTTATCATGCTTCTGGTGACGGCTGTGGTGATCATCTCCGTTGTGGTTCTCAACTTCCACTTCCGCACACCCAGCACCCACATCATGTCTGACTGGGTCAAAGAGGTGAGCGGGGCGAGCTGGGGTGAGTGCACTAGTGGGTAGAGGGATGACACTGCCCATGGAGGGCATGGGGCAGCGCAGCTCTGCCATTGCACCAGGGTGTCCCGTGTATGCCACACATAGCTCGTGGGCAGAAAAGGGGGACAAGGTGGCATCACACTGAGGAGGTGGCCAAGAGACCTGACACCCTTTCTTGTCTCAGGTCTTCCTGGAGAGCCTACCCCGGCTGCTGGGCATGACACTGCCGGATGAGAACCCAGCAGGCACCCCATGCATCCGGCGCTGCAGCTCGGCTGGCTACATCGCCAAGGCAGAGGAGTACTTCAGCGTCAAGTCCCGCAGCGAGCTCATGTTCGAGAAGCAGTCCGAGCGGCATGGGCTGGTCAGCCGTGTCACCCCTGCCCGTGAGCCACAGCCCCTCCACAGGGACATGGGGAAGGGTGGTGGAGCGAGGATCTCCAGGGCTGGCAGCCCTTTGGAGCACATCTCATTTCTCACTTCACCCTCAGGTTTGGCGCCATTGGGCGCAGTCACAGGCGAGGAGCAGCAATATGAACACATCAAACCTGTTGTTGACAATGCCAACTACATTGTCAAGCACATGCGAGATGAAAACAGCTACAACGAGGTGGGGCCAAGGGCACTGTGAGGGCAGGGGGTGCCCACTGTGCTCCCTGTGCCCCCCACTGCCTGGCTTCTGGCTCTCTCCCCAGGAAATCGACAACTGGAACCGTGTAGCCCGGACCCTGGACCGTCTCTGCTTCTTCCTCATCACCCCCACGCTGGTGGTGGGCACCCTCTGGATCTTCCTCATGGGCATCTACAACCACCCCCCGCTGCTGCCCTTTGCTGGAGATCCCTACAACTACCAGGAGGAGAACATGCGCTTCATTTAGGGGGATGTGCAGTGGTCTTATGTGCCTGTCCTCCACCTGCCTTAGCCTGGGAAAATAAAGCTGGTTACTTCTTGCCATGGGGCACTGAACCGGTGGCTTCTCTTAGTGTCCCCCACTGGGTACGATGCCCAACCTGATCACTGTGTGCTGGGGAGGGTGATGCCCACGCAGGGAATGGGTGCTGGTGGGTGTTCGGAGCATGGTGGACCTCAGCTGCAGCTGGAAAGGGTGATTTCGAGGAGTGTGGTGGTATGAGCCCTGCTACCCCTGTGGGCTGGCACCTGGGGCAGGATGGGCTGGGGAAGGAGATGGGTCTCCCTCAACATGGTGTCACCTCCTGTGGACCTGCTGCAATGGGCAGAGATGCCATCAGTGCCCACATTTCCCCCCTGCCCCTATGATCCCCTATCCAGACCCACAGTGTCCCCCCAGCACACCCCATCCCACAGTGCAGGGCTGGGGGCCCAGAGGCGTGTCTTCCTCCCCGGCTCAGCAGTGGGATGCCAGGGCTCCAGTTTCACAAGGCACAGCTGATGTCCCCCCACCGACAGAGGCCCAAGACAGCTGACACATCCTCTCCACTGAGCCAGGAATCTCATCATACCCCCACTCCCCTCCGCCTCCAAAGTATCCCCCCTACACAGGGTCTGGCAGGATTTCAACCTCCAGGGTGTCCATTACTCTGTGGACATGGTGGGACTTGCCTGCCCCTTCTCCCCCCTTGGCCCTGTGGGCAGCCACTGCCATGGCAGGAATAGAAGTGCTGGCAGGGAGGCACCTGTTTTCCATAACCCGTGGGCACCTGGGTTTCTGCTCTATGGGGAACCTGAGGAAACTGAGGCAGAGAGCTCATTTCACCCCCAGCCCCAATTCCAACCCCTCTAGCACAAAATTCCAGAGGAGTTTCCCAGGAAACTGGCATCACTCCACTGATGGGGGGAGGTGGGTGGTCACCTGCTGTCCTTCCCCAGCCCCTGTGACTGTTGGGAACAGCTGACAGTGGCAGGAGACAGCTGTCCCATCCCAGGCGCCAGGTCCAGAAGAGTACTGTGCGGGTGGCTGAGCAGAGCCCCAGCCCCTGCACCCTACGGCACCGCCATGCACTGCCACAGCCTTGTCCTCCTCCTCCTCGTCCTCTGCGTCCTGGCAGGTAAGGGGTATCCAGCCCAGGGAGAGACCTTTACACTTGGGGGTTTGTCACTCCTGGGAGTATAGTGCCATGCACCTTCCCACCGGGGTGTGCCCATGCTGGCAGCCTGCTGTCCCCGTATCCTGCCCTGCAGAGGTCCCTGAGTGAGTGGGGTGGGGGATGTAGGGGAGGGTGTACCCCCCTTGCTTGTACATGGGGGCACTGCCACAACTGTCCGGCTCACAGAGCTGAGTGTGTGCATCCAGTCACACACACGGGCATCTCTCCCTGTTCACACCTCCTGCCTCCCACTCAACGTATCAGATCTCAGGGGCATTGGTGACCCCACTGTCCCCACCCTGGGGTGTCTTCTTGGCATGTGCCCTCTCCAGGTGTAGGTTGCAGGAACCAGGAGGAGAAGCTGCTCCGGGACCTCATGGCCAACTACAACCAGCAACTGCGCCCAGCCCTGCATGAGGACGAAATCATCGATGTCTCCCTCAAGCTCACTCTTACCAACCTCATCTCCCTGGTGAGAGACCCCCAACCCCCAGCACCCATAGTGGGACAGGATTTGTCCTCACACATGGGGCAGCAGACAGGGCAATAAAGGAATCTCCCTCCTTCATTCTCTGCCAGAATGAGAGAGAGGAAACCCTCACCACCAACGTCTGGATCGAGATGGTGAGACCTTTCACCTCCAGGCAGCATCACCCCCTGCCACGTTTGCATCTTGGGGTGGCACCACATGGAGGGCTGGCACTATAACCTGCACAGCCTTTCGTGGGTGCCCCCAGATGAGCCCAGTTTGTGGGTAGCATGGGACAGGCAGCTCACAATCTACCTTGTCATGGGAGCACTATGACCCCTCCCTTGCTCTCCTTCCCCCAGCAATGGATAGATTATCGCCTGCAGTGGGACCCTGCGAAATATGACAACATCGAGAAGCTGCGGGTGCCCTCCACCATGGTCTGGCTGCCTGACATTGTACTGGAGAACAAGTAGGTGACAAGGGCAGTGGGGATGTATTCCCACACAAGGGTGGCAATGGCCCCCCTCGAGCAGTTTGGGCCTGAATCCACTCTTCCCTCCCCAGCATCGACGGGACATTTGAAATCACTCTCTACACCAACGTGCTGGTGTCCCCTGATGGCAGCATCTACTGGTTGCCCCCTGCCATCTACCGCAGCGTCTGTGTCATCCATGTTACCTACTTCCCCTTTGACTGGCAGAACTGCACCATGGTCTTCCAGTGAGCATGAGCGCCACGGCAGGTCACCCAGGGACACAGGGATTAGCATGGGATGCCCACCCTTGTCCTGGGGCATTCAGCCCCTGGGCAAATAAGTGCCACCTACCTGTCTCCTTCTACCTGGCAGTAGGCACTATGGACAAGCCAACCATCCCAAAGCAGAGCTGGAGGTGGCCAGCAGGTCCTGGTGCCATACCAGCACCCTTTGCCCATCCAGTCTGCTGCATGCCAGCCTCTGCCACTGCCTCGTCCCTCCCCAGGTCCCAGACGTACAGTGCCAACGAAATCAATCTGCTGCTGACGGTGGAGGAAGACCAGACCGTGGAGTGGATCTTCATCGACCCCGAGGCTTTCACAGGTAACACTGCAGTCACTCCTATGGCACAACTGTGTCCCACCATGGGGGGACACCCAGCAGGCCTGCTGCTATGCTGGTAGCTGCCAAAAGCAGGGCTACAGGGACTATTAGGAGCTCCCACCATTACATGGGCACTTAAGTTATTAGTGGAAGCAGGAGTGTGGGAGAGATTTGTTTTTCTAACCCCCCCGGCTCGGGGCTCTCTCTGCCTGGCAGCCGCTCCTGGAGAGCACTGCTCCTGCAAGCTTGATTGATGCTGGGAACGTAGCTGTCATGGCCAAACAATGACGTTTTCCATCACATTTTAATTGCATATTGAAGGAACAAAATGCTTTTCGGGCAGTGAGATTTATTTTTTCATTACCGGCCTGAGTTGCGATCTTGACTGGGAAAAAATCTATCGCTCTTGCAGAGAGCAGGGGAGAGCAGTGTGCCATCACCCAGTGTCACGCTCAGCTTCCCTCTGTGGCGCCCTGGAGAGGGGGAGCTGGAGGGACCACAGCCCCACACCTAAAGCCCTGGCTGGGATCCCCCAAGGGACTCAAGGTGGCCCATATGTGCCCAGATCTGGGGGATATTTTCCCCAGCACCATAGAGTGTTCCACAGTGCTCGTCAACCTTCTGAGTGGCTCTAGCACTGTAGCCAGCCTGGGTGCCCTGTGGGCCTCACAATAATTACCAGTTCTACCCTTCCTTCCCTAACCATCCGGGGGGGGATGGGGGGGGGAGGCTGGCAGCCCCAGTGTCCCCACTGGGGCAGTGGGACTCATGTGGCACTGTGGTGAGGCAGAGAATGGTGAATGGGCCATCAAGCATCGCCCTGCTAGGAAGATCATCAACTCGGAGCACTTCACCCCAGATGACACCCAGTACCAGCAGATCGTCTTCTACCTCATCATTCAGCGCAAGCCACTCTTCTATGTCATCAACATCATTGTGCCTTGTGTCCTCATCTCTGCCAT
The DNA here is from genome assembly GCA_013390025.1 of Pitta sordida. Taxonomy (NCBI): domain Eukaryota; kingdom Metazoa; phylum Chordata; class Aves; order Passeriformes; family Pittidae; genus Pitta; species Pitta sordida. The sequence goes on along the minus strand of WEKX01026859.1, from coordinate 295,056 downwards.
GGCTGTGCTTGTCTACTTTCTGCCTGCCAAAGGTACACACTGACGCCATGCCCACTGGGGGCATGGGGATGTGCAAGGGGGCAGCAACACACCAGAAAGGGCTCCTTGTCCCCTCTATGCTTAGGGACCATTGGTGTCATCTCTCATCCAATTCTGTGATATTTAGAGGTGGAGGGTATGAATTTCCAAGTACTCCATGGTTAAAACCCCAAGGCAGGACTTGGCCAGTTCAGCTTTGGGGTGGGAGGTTTTTGCCTAAGGAGGGCAATGGCCACACCACTACCCTGTGCCAAACTCTGCCTTTCCCCCTCCTTGGCAGCGGGTGGGCAGAAATGCACCGTTTCCATCAATGTTCTCCTGGCCCAGACTGTCTTTCTCTTCCTCATTGCCCAGAAAGTGCCTGAGACCTCCCAGGCTGTGCCTCTCATTGGGAAGTAAGTGACGCATGGGGAAGGGGGTGTCAGCCCTGTTGTCACATTGTGCCAGCAGTGTCTCTGGGTGTTGTGCAGAAGCCAGTGCCCAGAGACACGACCCTGGCACAGAAATAACTCCCAACCCCGGCAGGGCTGTCACCAGCCTACCATTTGCCCATATCCTAAAGTCAGTCCCCGACTTCCATCCCAAAAGGCCACTGAGAGGGACCTTACATGCCCACAGTTTGTGAACCAACAGCCCCACGTGAGACTTTGTGCCCTCTCTCCAGGTACCTGACCTTCCTCATGGTGGTGACAGTGGTCATCGTGGTGAATGCTGTCATTGTCCTCAATGTCTCCCTGAGAACACCCAACACTCACTCCATGTCTCCAAGGGTCCGCCAGGTACCAGTCATCATCCATCTACTCTTTTTATATGGGGAATGCGATGAGTTTTTGGAGGTCAAAGCCATGTCCCTCACAAGCAGGGTAGCAGCCATGCCTTCATCTGAGTGTAAGTTGTGGCACAAAGAGGGACTCCCCGGATGTCCCCAGTGGATCACACAGTGCCACTAAACCTCTCCAAGTCACTCCCAGCACTGGGAGTGCCAACACTTCCAGCATCCCAACAGCACAAGGGTACTGCACAGGGATGCTCCAGGCAATGCCAGGGGGCCCCTTCGCACCCATTCGCAGTGTGAGAGGGTCAGATCCCCTCGGCTTAACACTGTCCAGGTGTTCCTGCACCTCCTGCCCCGCTACCTGGGCATGCCCATGACAGAGGAGACTCCAGGGCCACCACGAGCTGTCCGGAGATGCAGCTCACTGGGGCTCATGATGAAAGCTGATGAGTACATGCTCTGGAAAGCCCGAACTGAGCTGCTCTTCGAGAAGCAGAAGGAGAGGGATGGGTTGATGAAAACTGTGCTGGAGAAAATCGGTGAGTGTTCCCAGGGGGTTGGCACCTCCTCATGAAGGTGGGCAATGTGCCCAGTGGCTAAGCACTCACTGGTGCCTGCTGTGCTGGCTCTGCTGCTTGTAGGACGTGGCCTAGATAGTGGCAGTCCCCAGGACTTCTGCCAGAGCCTGGAGGAGGCAGGTCCCGAGATCCGTGCCTGCGTGGATGCCTGCAACTACATCGCTAATGCCACACGGGAGCAGAACGACTTTGGCAGTGTGAGTTGGGACCAGAGGGAAGAGGGACTCACGTGAGGGGCAGCCCTCAACCTTCTTATGCCACTCGCAGGAGAGCGAGGAGTGGATCATGGTGGGACAGGTGATCGACCGTATCTGCTTCTTCATCATGGCCTCTCTCTTTGTGTGCGGCACCGTTGGCATCTTCCTCGTGGCTCACTTCAACCAGGCACCTGCCCTGCCCTTCCCTGGAGACCCCAAGCAGTACCTGCCACAGTGATGCCTGCAGGTGCCCCCCAGCCCTCTTGCTGCCAGGACTGCTGGAACCAGGGGCTGACTACCCCCAAGACCTCCTGGCTGGCCAAGATCCCAGTGGGCACAGCAGCTCCTGGTGCCAAACACAGCACAGAGGGAAGACTGGAGGTGGTGGGTCTCTGCCACATCCCAGCAGAGGTGGAGATGGGGAAAGGGGCAACAGCGGGTGGCCATGCTGCGGTGAACGTGGAAATAAAGCTGGTGAGCTGCCCACAGATCTCTAAGCCACACAGTTCTGTGAGATGAGACATGAGAGGCCCAGAGCAGAGCCAGTCATCCAACGGGCAGGGCAGCAGCAATGGCAGCAAGAGCCACATTACCCCACTGCAAATTTACAGCTCAAACCCAGGGCAAACGGGCCCTCTGGAATCTCTTGCCAAGGAAATGGGGCAGGAATCTGTTCCAGCCTCCCATTCCAGGGCAATAGTGGAGCCATGGATGTGATTAGGGGCAGCTAATTTCTTCTTCAGTTTATGCTCTAGCTCTTGGAGACAGCTGAAGTGCTGTTCTTGATCCCTAGCAAGCAGCTTGAGCTGGGAAGACCTTGGGCCACCAGGCACCCAAACCCCCTCAGGGATGTGTGCTCCTTGGAATCCATCCTGCTATGAGCACCAGCATGACTCCCTCTCCCACTAGCCTTTCTTGCCCCATGGGATCATCTCTGTCAAACACAGCCCCTTCCCCCCATCCCAGCAATGCTGCATCCCCTCCGGTGCCCTCAGTGACCTCTGGGGCCCCCTGTCTTTGTCCCTGCTGGCAGGGGAGATGAGAGAGGTCAGCTTGAGAATGGTGGCAAGCAGGATCTGCTCCTCTGTGATCCAGCTTATGCCACCTGTGCCTAGCTCCAGGATGTGCTCTGTCTCCATCAGCCTTAGGGTCCCAGTACCATTTTTTTCTGCTGTTTCTGGGAGAAAACCACAACTGTCCCTGGCACTGCCTACCAGAGGTGAGGGCACTTCATGCACAGATGGAGGAGGGAGGCAAACACCTAGCAGCTGAGACATCATCTCATGGCCTGGAACCACCCGGGATGTGCCAGTCTGCCCGTGTTCTCTGCAAGGTGGCTTTCCCTGCCCTATCCCTGCAAGATGTGTAATGCCTACAGCACCAAAGACTGGGTGGACCCAGTGCTCCAGGTTGGCACGTTGAAGGAGGTGGGGATGGTGCTCACCAGTGCAGGCAGGGATGCCACCTGCCTGAGTGACCTATTATGGGGGCAGCCCTGTCGTCATGACCCAGGTGAGGCGACCATATCCTGGAGTACTGTACCCTGAGCCACAGACTTCCTGCTCTCTTGCCACAGCAATGTCCTCTCAGTGGCTCAGAAGGGACAGACTCTCCTAGGCAAGTGTTTCCAGCCCTGCCAGAGCCAGGAGCTGCTGTGAGCTGCCCAAACCAGAGCACCAGGCATGTTTGCAGCCCCTGAGCTGTCTGTGCCTAAGAAGGTGCAGCTCTGGTTTATCTTGACTGGCCATTTTCCATTGATTCCTGGGTCCCTGTTGCCCTGCTGCCAGATTTTAGGGCCAGGTACTGTCATCTGCTTCTCCCCACTCCACAGAGATCACAGATGATGCTTCTTCCAGTGAGCTCAGGCTCTGGCACATTCATACAGCACAAGCAGAAAGGGATGAGCTCTTCCAGCCTGCCAGGAGCATGTGACCATGATCACACTCTCCACCATTCCAAAGCAGTGGCTTTACCAGCTCGCAGGAGATTTTTGGGCTCTATCACCACACCAGAGACAAGACCAAAACCAAGAGCCATGGCTGGGATCTCACAGGTCTTGGGCAGCAGATGTGTCTGGTGAGGGAACACCCTGCAGATCACCCTATGAGGCGCAGGGTGCTGGGGGAGTGCAGTGCCAGAGAAAAAGCCTCCAGCCCAGTATCAGCCTCATGTGCCCACACTCCACCAAGAAGCACTAAGATGAGGCAACACCATCCTCCAAGCATTCCCTAACTTCTCCCCTCCAGAAACTGGGGACTCTTTTCTCTCTGTGGGCTGGGGAGAGCCATCAGCCCCTACTTGACCACCAAAGCTCCGCATGCCCTTGGGAAAGAAGAACCCAAGAGGATGATCTTCTTTGGGGTCCCGGGCTTCAACGGGTTCAAAACCCTTCCAGTTTCCCCAAAAGCCACTTTGCAGGAATCTGAGGAAATTTGCAGGTGTACAAAACCTTCAGAATAAGGAAAGCAGGAAAGGTCCTGACTCACCACAGACTTGGGGCTCCTGTGGCTAGAGGCTTCACAGAATCACAGAATATTCTGAGTTGGAAAGGATCCACAAGGATCATCAAGTCCAACTCTTAAACAGCACCACTGTCTCCCTGGCGGGAATCAGACCCCAGTCTCCTGCGTGACAGGCAGGGACACTCACCACTGTACTAAACTGGATTTTCAACCTTCCTTCCTGAATGAGGAGGATCCTGAAGTTTTTCTAGAACTTGACAGAGGCTCCTTCTCTCTCCAAACAACCCCACGCCTGTATTTTCACCATTCTTATCAGCAGGACACAGCAGACCACAAACCAAAAGCCCTGCTCAAAACCGAGTCTGACTACATCCCACTCCAGGCCATAGGAAGCATCAGACCTGGTGCTTGGCACTGATCAAACACTGCTTTTCTCTTAACCTCTGGAAAAGTTGTAGCCTTAAAGAGGACAAACTCCACACTCAGCCACCTCTCTCCTTTCAAGGCTGCGCAAGAGGAACCACTGCTGAGTTCCTCCAAATCTCAACCACAGCAGCAGTGGGAGGAGAGGAACAGCCTCCCAGGGAAGGGCTCTTCCACAGCTCACTCACAAAGCGTATTTGAGGGCGAGCACAGCAGGACTGCAGCATTTTCAGATTTAATAGCAAGCCTGTACTCACCAGCACCAGCTTAGACGTGGGGCACCAGAGGCGAGAAGTGGGCGAGTACATGAAATAGCAGAGGTGGACATGACACGCAGCTGGGCACAACAGGACTAAAGCCCTAAGTGATGTCATCTGCAAGAAGCTAAATGTGCTGCGAATAAAGGGAGCCTGCAGCTAGTATTTCAGCCTTGCCTCGCAAGGCTATTTTTGCTTAGATTGCCAAAATGTAATTACAACTAAATCCCCCCTAACAAATACTGGAGAGCAGCAGGGGAGAATTGTATTTAAAAGGAATCTTAAGTAGCAGCCATAGTAGTACCTGATCACAGCAGGGAAAACAAACCGTGCCTGGAAAAGAGCATTTGGTTGAGAGCTGGTGACAAACAAGCAGCAAGAGCAGGAATGGGACCATGGGGTCTTAAGAAACTGATAAGAGATATGCCACCACAGGTTGGGGAACTGCCCTGCTCCCTGCCCAGCCAGGTGCCAACTGCCTGATCACAGGGAGCAGGCAGTGATTGCTGTCAGTGTGCTGAATGTCTCTAGAGACAGCCCAGGACTGACACCCTCAATGCAGAAAACAAACCCTTCAGAAAACTGAATACTTTAAATAGCTCTCTCTGCCAGTTCTGGCTGTTTTCAGTCTAGACTTTAATAGTAAGACAAGGAATTTGCAATTGGAGACATGAGGCTGAAGGTCTCCCAGTCCCCAAGGCTGGTAATTGTCCCAGACATGGGCTGCTAGTTCTGCGGTCACGACCAAATTGGCCCAAACAGCCCCTTCTCCTGGGGGACTGCACAGAGCACGTGGGGCAGGAGACGTGCCCCATCGCTGGCCACAGCCTCCCCTCCTGGGCCCGATGCAAAGGCTCTATTAAAAATGAAAGGCAATTGTGCGATTCCCCAAGGAAAAGGGGAAAAGGCTGGAGCTGTTAATGAGTACAATTAGTGTTGTAGTCAAGCAGAATCAGAGAAAATAATTAGCTCCTATTGTTTCCGTGGCATCCAAATTGCAGCCATGCTGGCTTTTCAGGCAACAACCCCTCATTCCAGCCTCACCCCAGAGGACAGGGGGTCACTCACAGCCCCTGTTCTGGTCACAGCTGTCACGCAGCTATGAACAGCAGCCTGGGCCATCACCCTCCTCGGCTACACCCACTGGGGGCCCAGTTTCCCAGGTGGCCAGACTTGCAAATCCCAGTGCAACCTAGAAGCAGGCTTGGCCTAAATTCAGCCTTTCCTTGGATCCAACACCGGGCAGCACTGCTGGGTCTCCACCAAGGCAGTCAAAGTCAAGGTAACTGACACCAAACATCTTTTTGTCCTAATTTTAGGGAAGCTCACATCCCTCTTCCCAACAAATACGGCTGTGTGCAAGGCACTGCTAACCCAGGAGTATAAAGAGGAGGGAAAGACAAAGCAAACATCTCACTTTTTAAAGCAAGATGCTACATCTCTAACCCCTCTGCCCACATAACTCCACAAATACAGCAAAGTTTGGCCAAAACTGACACTTGGGGTGCTTTTTCGCTTTGTGTAGGTGGGCAGCTCAGGAGAAGATGCTTTATGGAGTTGTCAGAAGCAGGCTTGTGGATTTTCTACAGTCTACAGAAATACCACTCCACCGAATTTCAGAAAGAGACAAAAAAAAAAAAGAGACTGAAAGAAACAAAGAGACCCAATAATTTATTGGCAGAACTGAAAAGGGGCATTTGAAAACCACAGGGCTGACTCTCAACTGGGATGCTCCTCCCAGCTGCAGAGAGATTTATAATACTGGTATCCCTCAGCAATAGGCTCTGATGTTGAGGCAGAATCCCAGAGATCCTGCGTGCCATGTAGAGAAAGAGAGGAAAGTGCTGCAAGATGCGGCCCCAAGGGCACGCTGCTAATTGAAAGGCTGGCCTCCCGCCCCACTGCTAAAAAAAGTTTGTGTAAGACAAAATCGGCCTCTATTGTCACCGCTGCTGGAGGGCTTCAGATGGATCCTTCCTCCAGGGAGGAGTGCGAGAGTGGCCCATGAGTCCCTTCAGAGGTCGGAGGGCACTGGCAGAGACCTCTCAGTGCTTTCAACACGGAGAGAGGAACTTAGTGCCAACTCTTGTTCTCACAATGTGATTTTTGTGTTTCGAAAGCTTGAATTATCCCTGGAAAACAGAGGGAAGAAGGAGGTTAACGATGTGCATTCCTTCAGATCACAGCACCTCTCTATTCTACCTGCCACAGCTACATGTGCTGCCATCCTTCACTCAAATGCACATTAAACCTTCTACGCAGATCTGCTTCCTAACTACAGACTTTTCACACAAGCCAACTTGTCACTCTAGAACACTTGGAACACAGGGAGATCCTAGTTCATCCTCATCAAATGATAAGAAAGAAGTGTCACCTTCTGTGAGCAAACCATATGATAGAATTTGGAAACCTCTCTGATGGATTCTATTGTTTAAACAACTTGTAGAGTCTCTTACTTCCTGAGCATTTGATTTCAAGGATTCTGCTTAGAGCACAGATATGCCATCAGACCAACCTCCTGCCTCTCTCTTTCATCTTTGGTCATACTGTCAACAGATTTAGCTCTCTGGTCTCTACTACCTTAAAAGAATATCTAATCTGAAAAGGGCGTTTCCTCTCAAGTTTACATAGAGGAGCTTCTTCTCACATGAGTACAGCCATGAGCCACAGGGGCTACTGACCAAGAAAGGACCACAGGTCTGCAACCTTCCCCTGTATAATTTTGTGGCACAGGGCAGCAGCTGGAGATGGGGCAGGTTACAGAACCCTGTGTTAATGCTTTCTGCCAGCCTGGGAGCAGCAGCAACAGGCAAAGCATACTAACACATTAATAGAAAGTAGGTGTGTTGGAAACAAATAAGATTAAAATTACTTTGAGCAGATAGGTTTGGCAGCTCTTCCCATGAATAGCGACAGAGCAGTAGGTTGCCCAAACTAAACACCTCGGGATGCCCTAGGACATACCACACCAAATGGGCAGAGCTAGGTTGAAGAGCAAAGGCAGCAGCTTCAGCAGCAAGGTGCTCTGCAGGACTGTGAAATCCCTTAAACCCTTGAGCTACCACTGTGTGCTGCTAGGAGCTGCATGGCAGCTGTACCAGCACAGCACAGAGCAGACTCACACACCTCCAGGAGGTGGGTTGGAGAGCTAGAAGCGCAGAAGCAAGTGAAAAACACTTTTTAGAGAGTGGAAAAGGTTACTCTGCTATGACATGCCAGCAAGAACCGTGCTGGAGGCCATCTGCAGAAAATTTGGGTTCACCTTTGCACTTACCAGCATAATAGGCTGTGCTGCCATTTGGGAACATGATTCAGGAATCATTAATTGGATTCTGGTTAATTTACAACCATTTCTATCCCACAGTGGTCTCTCACCCATGTCATCTACCTCAGGACAGCAAACTTTGGTCAGTTGTTTCTTGGACAAGCTTCTACATCTCCCCTCCTTTTGCCTTTATCGGGATGTCCCAGGCCTTCTGCTCCTCCTGCTCAGCACAGGCAACCCAATACAGCTGAGGGCTAAATGAACTCTGCCACTGTTTTCCTACACCCTTGGCACACTTCGTCTCGTGTTCCAGGAAGTGAGCTGGTTTCCTTTTCCAGAAGGTCACCTGAATGTCATCTAACAACACTACTAAGGGCTCGTGTAACATTTTGTAACCATTCACCCTCACAAAAGGCAGAGCTGTGAGGCGAGAGAGATGTTATTTTCACCTATGACTTTAGAGCAAGCTATGAGAATACTGCTCGCCCAACGCTGTTGAGGGAGGTTTTACGATCCCCAGCGGCTCCTCAGAGCTGTGTTGGAGCAGCTACATACCACTGCCCAGGAATGCAAATGCCTCCTTCCAGCGGATTCCTCTGCTCTGGCACTGGCAATGCAGCAATCCCACTGGCTGACAACCAAAGCAACTCTCATGGCCAGGCCTCTTGCTGGCCCTTTTTTGAGGAAAGGGCCAGCCATCAGGGTAGTGGGCACTGGATGGGAAAAACAACCTGAGCAACAAGGCTCCCAACTGCCCTGAGCTCACCTTGGCCACTTTCTCTGCACATCTCAGCTGCCCTTACCAGCAGTAACTGGTGGTCCTCTCATTAGCCACAAGCTTATTTCTTCATACACTACAATGGATACTGTGTGCTCTTCCTTAACAAGCTTTTGTTGAGCAACTAATTGATTTTGCTCTGGCCCACTGTTAAGAGCAGAGGCAGTATGTCAAGTTCTACGTGCCTCTCTCAGTGACCATCACCTGGATGTTCTTACAATTCCTATTTACCACTCCACACCTGCTTACAGTCAACCCTAGGCAATACACCCAAGCTGAAGACATACCTCTCAGCCTCCCGAGATCAGGTCTGGGATGTAAGTGCCTCACACAGAGGAAGCACACGTTAGCAAAATAGCACACAGCACCACAACAGAAAGTGCTGGTGTCTGGTCAAAAAAAAAAAAAATTAAAAAGCCATTTTGACCTTTGGGAAAGAACAAGTAGCAGAATGGGCCCACCATCGGGCCCATAGGGCAGGAGAACATGCCAGCCCACAGGAAGAATGTTGGAAGCTGAGAGGTATGCCATGAAGTCACATAGGAAAAAAGATGAGGCCCTACCCTGTGTGTGACAGAGGGAGGGGGAGCGTTCGATCAGCGGCCACTGCTGTTCACCAGGCCATGAAACTCCTCCCAGGCCCTGGCAAGCCAGAGGGAAAAAAAATGAAATAAAAAACAAAAAATAGCACTTCAGATCAAAGGCTTCTTAACTTTTAACGAGAGCAGAAACATTCAATGGCGTTTGAAAGGCACTTGTCTTCAGAGAGCAAGGCAATATTCTCTGATAGCCCTAGTGGATAGAAGCATCCTTAAAACCCAGCCAAACATCTGACAGCACGAGGCAGCTTTAGCGTTCTGCACAGACATGAAGCGTTCCCACTGGCTGCTGGTGATAAAGCCACATTAATACCCAGAGACAGGTATGACCTTCCTAGTCACAAGTAGAATATCCATTTCCTATTGCTAATAAAACAGCCAATGTTACATTTTCCTGGAGGATTATCACGTTCCTTGGCTGGTTAAACTCAAGCCAGTTACTGGCCTCATGCTTCACCACATACTGCATGAGCAGGTAATCTCCCCAAAAGAGGCTTCTTTTAATGCCACATGGCTTAGTTATTACAAAATTCCTCCATCAGGCAGCAGAATCCAATTGTTATTAGAAAGCCTCATTTCCTATTGTACACTTGCACTGTTAATGACAACCCAGTAAAAACATCACAGCTATTTGAAATGAAAATGTTTTCAGATATGTTGGAGGGACAGGCCTAATGCTGCATTCCCTGGTGGAGAACGTCACTGATAGATGAAGCTAACAGACTGAAAAATTGCTGTCAGTTTTATGAAGGCAGCATGCTGAAAACCCTCTCAGGGAAAAGATGTTGAGGTTAATATGAGCTTGACTATTATCTTCTGGGATCAGAGATATCAAAGAACCTCACAGTTCTCCATGCCCAGCAAAACAGAGCTGGTGCCTACAGCACATGCCAAACCATTTACTGAATCCACAGAGTCTCATGGAGCTGGAGGGACCTTAAAGGGAACCCTGGTCAATCAAACTCGGACCACCCTGCAGATTTTGTTGCTGGTACTTATCAGCTACCTCACATTTTGTTTTGTGCATTGCCTCATTAAGCCACTGCAACACAATAGGAGTTTCCGGAAACAGAAACCCTGTGTTAGTCAGCACCTGTGCCAAAACCAGACCACCCGTCTGGCTCTTACCTGAGCCTCAGTCACGGGCCCAGGCAGCATTTCCAAAAGCAGCTCAGGTGTCATGTGCTCTTTCCCAGCAAAGTCACAGCCCAAATAAACACTGCGGGTACAACTGCCTCTCTCCAGAAGAAAATTAGGGAGAAGAGAAACTCTGGATTTGAAGCCCTCTTAGCTGCTGAATACAGGTTGGAAAACTTTGCACATCACCAGCTTTGTAAAAAGTCTCCAGGCTCATGTCTTCTCTCCAATATCCCAGGTCTTGTATTTCTACCAGATTCCCATCACACACAATCACATCTATCTTTCTTCTCCTACAGTTTTTCCTAAACTTGCACCTTCTGTTTTCAGCAGAAGGGACACAAGGGTAGCCTATCTGTCAACATAATTGATAATTTACTACTCTTTAAAACTAAGGAGTTCCCTATTCCAACATCCAAATAACATCATGCACACAGTCCTTCATCTGCCAGGTCCTCACAGACCTACAGAAAAAGCTCTTCCAGCCAAGAATTTTTAAGCCAAGACCCTCATACATATTACAGTACTAATGACTCCAACTATCTGCTGACTTGACTGAAAAAAATCCACCAGGATGTCTGCCCTAATGTACCTAAGCTATGCTAGCAGAGCAAACTGCTCTCCATTCTGTACTGAACAAGGCTGCCAGTTCATTCTGTCTGGCAGAATCTTTACGACCTGTGACATGCCAAAGGCACAGTGCCAGAGACTCTAAGAGGTTATTTTTATGTATAGACATTTTTAGTACCTTATTGCCATACTGTCTGCACAGCGATCAGCTACTCAGTGAATTGATCCCCAACACTTAAGATTATTCCCCATTGAACAGATGGGAAATAGAAACATTAGCAGGCTAAATAAAGCCAGCCAGAGCTTTTCTTCCACACTCATTCCTGACCCACAACTGTTGAAAATTCTCACCTTCTTCTCCACTGCGCAGGGTCAAAACTCAGGCAGGGCTATGTTTACCCTCAGCAATTAAGTTGGAAAGGGGGAAAAAAAGGAAGAAAGAATCACTATCTCCTCAAAAACAAAAAAAAAGAGGAAGACTCCAGCAAAAACAGGAAGAACAGTTACAGCCACTTCAGGGGACTTTCCAAATCACCACTGTGCAAGCACCAGAATCTGTTTTCTCCAACCACCCTCAATCTCTACCTCATAGCAGTTTCTCTTCAGTATTTACCTGTGCAGCCCTGCTCCTTACCATCTCCTTTCCCAGCTCAAAAAGGACTCAGAGAGCTCACAGTGCACTTGTGCAACCTCACAAAGGCAGCAAGGTTTGTCCCTTCTGCCAGCCTATGTGCAACCTCCCAGCACACTATCCACTGACCACACTCTGCAGGAATCCAGAGCAGCACAGCCTCTTCCTGGGTGTTCCCCTTGGGATCTGTTCACAGCCAGGCAAAATCTTTGTGACTAAGAGCTTTAAAACCCCCTAGGACAGTCTTCTAGCCTGATACAACTCTTTCACCTATCTGGCAGTATCTGTAGCAAAGGCAAATAAAGAAACTATCCTGACTTTGAAATAAACAGAACTGAACTGACCTTCTTGAAAAGGAACATGGACTAAACAGGTTATAGTCACTTCTTTGGCAAGACACAGGCCACCAAGATGAGGAAGACTTTCACGAAGTGGTGGACACTTCTAAATAAAGCACACTATGGTGATGAAGAATGAAACAATGAGTCCATCAACTCAAAGTCCAGGTCTATGGAAGTGCCCTTAGACTTGCAGTGCCTGAAAGCATAACTGGAATTGGATATTGGAGGCATAAATTAATTAAGCCAGTACTGCAGAGACTCAGGAGAAGAGGACAGATCTGGAACCTTGATGCTCTTCTCTAGATTTTATTCGTGCCCTTGGACTTGAAGAAACGAGGGTGAAGCAACACACCTCTCTAGAGCTGGCAAGATCCAAGGCAACCTGCCTTCCCCAATGGGCACCAGACAGTGCCTAAGGGTCCCCTTTGCAAACCATTTAACTTTAGACAAGGGTCTAAAGGGTCTTTAGACAAGGTGCCCACACCGTTTAAGATACAGTCAAAGGCATAGGTGACACAAGTAGGACAGAAACATTGAGAAGTCCCATTTACTTGCCAATTTCGAAGGTTTTGGAAATTGGCAAGTAAATGGAAACCAGTGCAATAAAATTGTAAGTTACAGAATCAGCCCAACTCTGCTGTCACAAAGGAGACCTCACACGTACCCTACCATCCGCTTACTGTCTAACACTGATCTTCTTGCCCAACACCTTCCCAACACCCATGGGGATTTCTCTTCCTTATTCATTGGGTTTTTTTGTCATTTCTCACTTTCTTTGTCCAGAGAACCTCAACACTGCAGTCTTCTTACAGTGCATGCCCTTATTCCCTCCATAGGGTATCTGCTTGTTTCCTAGCTAAAACAGTCTGAGGCCATTTCCTCCAACTGCCTGCAGTGAAATGAACCCAGTGCCAGCTCTATTAAGATCAACTATTCTTCTCATTTACTCAAGCCATCCCATTAGTTATCAGTGGTGACTTTGAAAGGAAAGGATAGTTTTATACCCTGCTCAGCTCTCACTGCAGCAGGCACTTATGAATAACCGAAGCTTTGTTTTCAGAGAAAGCAGCCTTGCTTTAGAGCTGACAGGACGATCCATAACATCACACAGCAACCAAACTATTTGCAGACCAGCCCTCTCAGGGGCAGCCTGCTGATGGCCACTGGTCTGCTCTCTCCTGGCATTGGAAGCAGTGTTGCTCAATTTGCCTGGGGTTCCTGCATAGTACTGTGGGTGAGAGCTCTCAACACAGGAGATGGTCACTGGCCACACAGTTATCAGTGCGGAAAAGAAAGGCTGATAACTCAAGGCAGGGCAAAGGTATATGCAAGACAGCCAAGAACTTCATGCTGCAGTGCTCAAAAGTCAAATATTAGTGTTCACTTCCCCTTCACCTCTCTCCCAACTGCAGTTCACTGACTACAGATACCTGAGTATGTTCAGTGGCTTCACTGAGACACAGACAGGCTGTGGCTGGAAACATTCTGCTTTCAAAAAAGCACAGTGCACCTGCTATGGCAGAGAAACAGGTTGGTTTTTTTCTTTAATTCCAAATCACAGGAAGTACCACTGCCCATAACCCACTGCCACTTCTGGACCATGTCACCCCCAAGGTTAAAAATACTGATGAACAGAACCTATTAAGTGGTTCACTGCATCCAAGTGCACCTCTCTCAGTCCACCTCTGAGGGAACAAAGAGAAGCGATTTCTCTCCGGCTACTAAACAAAGTAGCACACAAAATGTCACATATGCTCTCTTCAGGTGCTCAGCACTGTAATGTTTACGATGCTATAAATCCCCTGAAATTAAACAGAGTCCAAGAGATTGTTCTAGCTGTCCTAGCAAGATTGGAAATTCATATAGACTAGGCTGACCCTTCCACTTGCTGGGATTTAGGCAGCTTGTCAATATCACAAGCAAGAGAAAGGACAAACACAGGAAAATTGCAATGAAAGATCTGCTTATCTAGCTAAATGCACAAGCCCCACCACTGAGAGCAGGAAGGACAGAATGCAGAACAGCTCCTTGGAATGGCCGTGACGCAACAGGTACTTTTCAGATGCAGCTTGGCAGCACTGCTGCTTTCTGAAACAAAAGGGGCTGTAGCCTCACTGACAACTCATGAAAAATGGTGTCTAAAAATGATTTAATATGAAATGCATCATCACAAAAGGAATATATAATACCTGAAACACAGGGCCCAGGTTCCATAGAGAGGGGCATACTAGTAATTTCTACAGAAGCGTTCATTTACAGTGTGTCAAAAGCTAATCCAGGTCAATTCACCACCTGAAAGTCAAGGTTTTGAGAAACGCCTGTTCTTTTCTTGCTAAGCATGCTCCCTTCCCTGAAGCACAATCAATGCCAATCAAACCCTGCACATGAGCAGAGCTCTAGTGGAGAGATGCAGTCCATACAAATGAAAAATGCCATGAGCCCCCCTCGAAAGGCAGCCCTGACAAAGCCTACAGCACAGCTCTTCCATTAGAGCTTTTCATGAAACACAGCCAGAGTGTGAATATAGAGTGCTGGCTAGAAAGCCCTCCCGAGTCATAAATCACATGGTACATGTGCAGCATAAGTGGAGTTTATTCATGACGGACAGTATTTCAACAGGGCTTGATAGATGGGTGAGGAAAAGGAGCCAGACTTTATGGAGGATAGAACTAGTTACACAAGAGATTCTTCATTAGTGAGAGAACCTTAATGATATGAAACGAAGCCAAGCAGAGTCAGACTGAAAGCTGGGGCTGTCCTGCTCTTCTCTGTCACAAAGCAGCCACCGTCACCTCTCTGCAGCTGGTGCCCCTTTGCTGCCTGCTGGTACCAGGCAAGAGCTGCACAAGAGGTCAGTCTGTGCATCACTACACAGAAACTCCACTGACAGCAGTTCTGCTCTGAAATTACACCAGTGCCATTTGAAAATGATGTTGGACAGCACTGCAATCAGACTGCTGCAGCTCAAGCAAGGCAATGGGAAAAAAGGAGCTTTTATGATGCCCTACAAGGGAAAAGGTTAACTGATTAAATCTACCTGACTAGGACACCATCAAACCAACTCCTGACTAACCCTCCTACCCACAGAACAATGAGTGGGAGACAAGCCAGTCAGCTTCTATTTGAGAACTGCTCTGGGCTGTAATCTGAGCTACTAAACTTGATACCTCAAACACCTGTTCTTCTCAGACAAGCTCATTTTGCACCATACGTCAGCAGCACAAAATGAAACTTGGATGCTATGCAAGAAGGGCAGGAAGCACAGCATGTTACACTGGCATGGGGAAGTAAGAAATACTACTGGAGGCACCATGACCCAAGGCCTGACACCTGCCAGAGCAAGAACAGTTACAAACACTGCTGGAGCAGCATTGTCTGTGCTAGGAAATGCTGATGGCGAGAGTTTACTTGGGAAAGGCCACACCATTCCCATTCTACACCTGCTACACGAATTACCACCACACCTTACGAAAGCTGCCTCCATACACAGCTTTCCCTACAGACTGGGAGAAGTCAAACACCTCCCTCCTCTCCCCACAAAGCTGCAATACCACAGCCCGCAGTCTGCTGCTACTCAACAGGAGTAAAACACTCCGTTGTGTGTCCACCAGGGCACTTCACTATTTCCCAATACGGACAGAGAGTCCATAGTGCCCTCTCCTGGCAAAAAGTGCACGAGAAATATTATTGGCAAAACCACGGAAAAAATCATCTTCCCTTCCCTTTCCCATGCACACAGGAGTGGGGGCCACATGGAGCACCAGATGCCTACAGGCTCTTTCAACAAGATCTCTCTGTAAGTAATAGTGACCCACACTCTCATGGCCACAACCAGAAGCCAGCTGTCGGCTAGAGCCAGGATTGATACCACCAAACTGTCTGACAGCACACTGATGACAGGATGATTACACGGAAAGGACAAACCAGCACAATGAAAGTAAGCATGAAAAGTACTTGGCACCCTGATTACAGGCTACATTAGAAAGCTCACTACTCTGTAAGTGTCTTATTAATTTCACTTCTTTATCCTGGTGCACCTTTTCAAGTGTTAATTTAACCAGTATGACCTAATCAGTGTATTAGTTTATAAAACTCTTAAGAAAACAAAAAGGAAAAAAAATGACATTACTCACCTCTAACTAATACCTATATATGAAATTTTTCGTCACTTTGTGGGAAATAAAAGTCACCCTCAATGGCCTGATATGGTAAGCTATAATACATTTATTTAAAAATACAGCTGTCCTCTCTGTGTACCGTGATCTTCTAGTCTTGTTAAAGAGCCTCTGTCACCAGGGCCTGGAAGACTTAATATACGACGTTTATTATGATTAGAAATCATTTGTACAGCACTGTAAATTCACACAGCACTTTCCCAAGACCATTTATAAGTCTAATAGCACTATAAATCCCCGTTAGCTTCCGCACTTTATTCCCCAGAATCTCTACTTATTNCCCCCCCCCCCCCCTACTGCAATCTTGTCTTTGAATACATCAAGCCACAGTCCCACCTTGGCTGCCCATCGCCAGGGTGACAGGCTGGGTGGATTGCTGAAATACCTTTGGACTACACACTTTAAAAAAATACTGTTTTCCCATTAACGACACAGGTATTTGGCTTTCAAAGCGCACTGAAAACAACTGCTGCAGCTTGTGGGGAACAGCCCTGACACACACAAGCGCTTCTTTCAGTTCCTGCGCTGACCTGCTCAAGCACACATGCAGCCTGCAGCACCCCCCTGCCACCACACGTACTTGATGCTATCCGTGTGGGTTTTGTATTCCATGATGGTGTTGGGAGGTAGGTTGAGCACTCGCCGTAACGTGTCGCGTATCCGGGCTGTCGTGGCCTGGTCACTGGCTGTCTTGTTCCATATCGAGATAATATCCTCCTGTGGAACAGCGCGGCAGGGGTGAGCACATGGCACCTTTTGGCCAAATGGGAGTACGTGCCAGTTCTCAAAGGCACTCACCTGGAACCGGACAGAGACAACTGCCCCGCAGATTTCTTCCCCCACCATAAACTGTTCTCCCAGCATGGCCAGAATGAGGTTCTCCCAGCATCGTGAGGCTAAACCCTTCCGCAGACGGATAATCCATTTACCACCGTTTTTGTTGGCATCATCCTAGGCAGAGGGGCGAGAAGTCAATTTGCTTTTTTCTATTTCTTTGCTACCCATAAGACAATAGAGCCACAAACAGAAACAGATATTGATTGGGTGGGGTAAGGGACAGAATAGAAGTATTTTCAAACAAAAGCATTTCACTTCTTCCCCATATAAGCAGAGACATAAACCACTTATTTTGAATATGAAGTATTTCAAACATTGGCTCAGTGTTCCAGACAAAGTTCTGTGTTCTAAAGACTTGGGCTCTAGTGTTTTGATCCCACTACCAAAGACTAACACCAGCCTATGACTCCACACACAGTGGAAAGGACCTTAAAACTATTCCTAGACCTGAGACTGATTCCCCATTTGTATGTTCCCCTGTACACACTGTTCTCCTTGTAAAACATGAAAAATCCCTCATCACACAACATGGAAGGCCAGTAAAGAGTCTGCAAAGTGATATTAAAAGAAAGCGAAAAGTTGATAAACATTTTCCTTCCACACTTCCAGGAAGGGGGTCATAAGCTGTGTTAACCTTCAAAGGACCAGTGTGTTCTCTGGGAATCACTGACATTATCACACATCCTACAGATGAGTGTTTGTTACAGACTGTGGTGACCCAGGGAAATAAGTGAGGGGAGAGAGTGAAGAACAAATTGATGCTACGCCCCCAGTCTGTCACCTTAATATTGTGATTCTATACGTTGCACCTGATAAAGAGCTGGAAATTGCTACAGCTTCCCCTGCTCCCCAGAATGCACAGCTATGCCAAAGAGCAGCTCCTCCTCTGGCAGAACACTGTGGCATTGTCTTGCACACTGTAGCTGGGAAATCTTACAAGGTGAGAGGGGAACAAATTCCATCCAAAGCCGAAGACAGAGAGGTAGGAAGAAGTCAAAGAGGTGGCACTTAGGGAGGGAAAGGGAAGACATGTCTAGGACAGAAACAGAGAATTAAGGATGACTCAGGGGGAACTGCACAAAACAGGACATCCCTCACCAGCAGTCCCCTCTGCCAAGCTGGGACACACCTTAAAGATGCCAGGCAAGGCAGCCCAACCTTTCTTAATGAAATAAAGTTAGCTTTATTTCAGCCTTAAAGTTTCCCTAGGGCTCAGATAGAACAGTAACACCCACCCAGTAGCACCCATCTGACTCCCAGCTTTCAGGTATGTGCTGAGGCCGGGACTGAAAAGGGAAGGCATCAGCTCCAGACAAACCTCAAAGCATGACAGCAGCCATCCAAAGCAACACAAGTTCTGGGAATGTGGCAGACTCCCATGAGATGCAAAGTACTTTTTGTTAAGTGCCTTTGTTTTCCAAGTTGTGAAGATCACACTTTAGTCTTTAAGCTGGGAGTTGGGTTTAACTCTTCAAACCTTCCACAGTGACTAATGGGAATCACAAGAGACAGTGGTATTGCTGAAAATATCTCAAAGGTGGTTTAAGCAGGTTCAAGGCTACAGAGAGAGCGGTGATTGGGAGGCAGATGCGGTGTCGTGTGCTTTATGGTTGTTGTTAGTTTTCTTTCAGGCTAGACAAGCTTTGGTTCAGTCAAGCATTTGATTTTCTTTTACCAGAATAACAATGATCTGCAGCCCAGTTAATCACCAGGGAACATTAGGCTTAGTGCTTCTGACTACCAGGAAAGGCACAGATGGATGCAGAAAAAGATCAGAGCTACATACAGACACATATGTGCCTACAAGAATGACACTAACTAGGGATTGGTTTGGAAGAGAAAAAAGCATAAATAAAGCCCTACAAAGCATGAAGCAAAGGGAAGACCAGCAGTAAGATCCCAGGTCCTTTTCTAGAAATACATACAAGAAGGGAGTGGGGGGGCCACAAGTCAAAAAGAACCTCAGAGAATCTCTCCAACTCCATCTTACAAAAATGGCTACAGGGAAATGCTGTATAGAAATTCTGGTATCCTTAACATGTGGACTCTCTGGCTGACACATTATTAGAGCAGCTACATCACTAAGAGCCCAAAGAGGGTTAAACGTTTTATATAAATTGTATTTGCAGTAACTGGCTATAAAACACCTTGCTTAAAATAATTGCCAACGAGGGTCACATATAAATTTCTCAGGACCAAGCAGTATAATTAGGTACTTCAGAGCAACACATAAAATCCTCATATTGTGAACGCTATTGGTCATTCTTGGAACCACGCCAGGAACTGGGAGAATGATTTGCTGGGCCAAGATTTTTTATTTTTTTAATCAGATTTGGATAGGAATAGAAGAAAACTAAGTGTCTTGTATCAAAAAAAGGCAAATAAAGGGCTAAGTTGTTTTTCCATTTCCAGCTCTATGTGCAGCTGTAGGCTTTTAACCATATGCACTTCTGCCATCTTTGACTGGAGAAGGAAGGTTGTTTTTTATAAGCTTTGTTGAATTCCACTTACAGAGCTCCAGCCCTTCTAGGGGAGAGCCCTGCACTGGTGTCACTGAGGCGGCTCTAAGGTGCAAGTGTCTGTTTTGGGAAGCAGAAAGCTTAGCTGGGGTCCAGACAATGCCCAAAGATGCTCTGGACCCACAGGCAAAGGCAGTTCAGCAACTTTGTGGGGGTGCAGCCAGCAACTCCCACATCTCCTCCCTCTGGCAGCAGGTCCCAGGACTGCCACGTTTCACAGGACAGACCTCCAAGGACAACTTTACAGGAAGCTCAGAAGAAAGGACTGCACCCAAAGGAAGCCAATGGAGTGCCATTTAATGACGAGAGTCACTTCACTGTAGAATGTTCCCTCCAAAATACTCTGGGAAAACATCCAGGCAGAAATGAGAGCTCCAACTCACCTCCCACATGGGTTTGATGCCCTCTTTGAAAAGATGGAAGTCACTGTGGCCTGTCAAGTCCCCAGGACGTACCATGTGACTGTAAAACCGCCAGAACTGCTCCACCTGCAACAACAGGAACCACACAGTGAGACTGCTCAAACTGTTCACAGTCCAGCCTCCTACAGAAACAGGCTTCCATTTCTATACCAGCTGGCCAGAACCACTTTCCCCTCTTCTGTTCTAGTGTCCTTTCACAAAGGTGTTGATTAGGAAACACAGGAGGCAGCAGTAGGATCAGAGTTTGGGTGCCTGTTTCTGACTGGCTTCATTTTCAGATGACCACTTGAAATATTCAACAAGTGCCTCTGAAATCATTCGGTGTTTGTCTGAAGTAATCTGTGCTAAGGTAAGAGCTGCTCTGGAGAACAGTTCCAAACATATCTTGTAAATTCTACTGCCCAAACTTTCAACCAGTAGATACGAGTCAAATGGATCAGCTACAGCCAAGCTGCTCTATGCTGCATAACCACAGTGACCATGGAGACTGCAGGAGCCTCCAAAGGAGACATTTTTTGTATTTCATTTTACTGTATCCAGAGTTTAAGACAAAATACATGTTCTGGTGCTAGTTTAAGATCTGAAGGCACTATCCGGAGCTTTTATTTAAATATCTCTTACTTCCTTTTACAGTTTATCAAGGTACACTTGGACCACTTCAACCAGTTCCATTCTGGCACCTCAGACAGTCTGACTGTAAGACATGGGAGTGATCTTATACAGTTCTTAAAAATAACATGTTTATCCTTTTAGAGTCTCTGGGTAAGAAAGGTGTTAGAGACGACATATCTTTGAAACAAATTGAGGCAGTGGAAGAGAATATACTGATTTCTGCAGTTAAGACAATAGCAATTAGGCAGATCAGCAGTGAAGCTGAAGGGGGTCAGACACCACAAGTACTTTATCAGAGACCTTAATGACTTGGTCAGCACTTGGAATTCTGCTCCAATCTCTGACCTCTGCCATCCAAGCTGGAATTTGCTTTTATAGTCAATAAAATTATGAACAAAGCCTGAGGAGGAGTCAGAAGCAATCTATTTTTGTCAGACACATCCAAGCGCCGTGTGGAAATCACACTCCCACAGTGAGGGAACGTGCCCTCTAGTGGTTCACATTTCACGGCTTTTGGAGCTTTCTGAAAAAGCCAAAAATAAACCTGAATGCAGAATTAACTCAGGCAACTCCTTCTGAAGCTTGCTCTTCCTTCTCCTTAAACAGAATTTGGAACCAAACACATGATCAGATCTGCTGGCCAGTCTTTCTCCATCCCGACAGAACTGCAGCACTTCCAGCCTATAATGGCCCCCACAAACTCTTTGCAGCAAAAAGTAGAATATGTGACATTTTTCCTCTAAGGAGCTAAAAATCAATGTTAATTTTACAATGATTTAACAGACTTTAAAGTTATTATCAGACCATCAAGGAGCAGCCACATTTACCATGCCCTGAACTGAAAGCACTTGCTCACACAGGGGGATAGGAGCAGTAACTACCCACAGCAACAGGCTCTTCTTCCCACTCTGATCCTGTGTGGATGCAGTAACTCATCCCAGCTGCTCAGACAAGCGTATTTTTATACAGCCTTCAGAAGAAATAAAAGGGGTATTCCTACAAATTCTCACATTACAGAAGATATGTACTGCTGAGCAAAATTAACATTTGCAAGGCACCCTGAAAAAACATGGATATATATCAGATTAAAAATAAAAACAAAAAAGAAGAAAACAACCAACAGACCTCTTGGCTTTGAGAATGGTATTGTAATGGAGAAATATTTTGCGTACGTATCTTGGGCTCTCAATGACAGTTTTACACTGCTTTTCCAGGACACGCTCAAATTTATTCCAGGAATAAACAACCACAAAGAGGGGAAGGGGAAAGGAAGAGCAGTTTGCCTTTTAATGAACTTCACTGCAACACCAAATGGCACTTCGTCCATCACTTCCAGAGAGACAGCAGGCCAGATGCTTGTTCCAGAGTCTTTGTAGTGGAAACACAGAGAGAGGAAAGTGAGGGACTGTGCAGTCTTTGCTTCACACGTACACCCAGAAAAGCTGTTCCTTTCTGCTCCAGCCAGCACATTCAAACCACACAGGAGTTCTCTTTTTTCCCCTATTATTATTCCAGCTAGCACCAGAGGTCTACCACAGGGCAGAGGAGAACTGCTATGCTGCACGTAATTCAAGAGCTCATCTGTAAGTCTTGGCAAATCCCTCACTCCCCTCTGCTCCTGACAACACGAGCACGGGCTGTGTGTGCACGCAGCCAGCTCACAGGCCGACCCCAGCACAGCAGGGATGGATGTACTCACGGAGGCAAAGGTGCCAATCTGTTTGATGTTCTGCTCGTAGCTCTGGGAGCTGGTGGGCCGCCCGGGCGTTCGTCTGGAGTACCAGAAGGTGTAATTATACTGCAAGGGGTGCTCCGCTGGCCCTGGGACGACAGCCTGCAGGACAGAAAAGTTTGGGTTACCCCTCACATGCTCCTCTAAAAGGAGAATGGGGAAAATTACATCCACAGAGTCAGAAGTCCATGTGTTCTGTTTTACAAACGAACAACTGATCCTCATTCTTACAGAAAAATACTGTCGGTGTTAAGAGTCCAGAATGATTAGGCTAACAGAAATATCGGAAATTTGCAGTGCAGGAGCGGCTGAGGGAAAAATAACTTAAGCAAAGAAAGCATCACAACAAAACCAACAGTTTTAACTATTAAACTAAAGAGAACACTACTCGATTTTCCTTTAGTCCTTCACTGTGCCTGTCTAAAAGGAAAAAAAAAAAAGGACAAACTAAAAAGAGCTTTTTGAGATTAAGACAAAAAAGATACTCTTCCCCTCTGGGAAGGACAACCCCCCCTTATACTAACAGATGATTCAAAAGCAATTACAAGTCTGTGGTGACACCACCTGCCTTAAGGCACCAACACCCCAGTGCTCTGGGAGGATTCATCTGAGAACTCGTTATGTCAGCTTTGGCAGAACCCATCACCAGCAGTGGGCAACAATCACTTTTCAATTTCCAAAACACCGATTTCTGATTCAATAGACTTCTAATGAGCATAAAAGAGGCTAATCTCATCACCCAAGAGTCAAAACTTACACAGAAAAACCCAACCAGAGCCCTTGTCTTGTGTCACTTCATATTGTTACAGCAGCTGTCAGAGCTTAAATCATCTATGGTGAGTTTACAAGGATTGCAGTACTTTAGACAGAGCAGCTTTCCTAAACACAAGATTAAAAAAAGCCCAAACCAGGACAGATATATGCCTTATGCCTTCATGCCTAGGCTACATGGCACACACAGAGACACAAGTTATTCCAACGGTGGCACAAACACTGCCTGCTAGAACAACTGCAAGCCTCCACTCCCCTGTCACCAGTCCTTCCCCCACACACTCTTCCGAAATACTTTTTGGAGAAAATAAAGATTTATTTCTCATTTCAGTTCAAAGGCCTGGCAGAGTAATAGAATAATAAATGTTTGTGAAGGGAAAATTCATCCCTCAGATCACAGACTGCCAAACACTACATCAAATTACGGGAATCTAATGCAGCCCCTCTGCCTTCATTACAGCAGTAAGAGATCACAGCCCTCCAAGACATATTTTCCTTATCCCTGAACAGAG
This sequence comes from Pitta sordida, assembly GCA_013390025.1. Taxonomy (NCBI): domain Eukaryota; kingdom Metazoa; phylum Chordata; class Aves; order Passeriformes; family Pittidae; genus Pitta; species Pitta sordida. The sequence goes on along the minus strand of WEKX01026859.1, from coordinate 271,424 downwards.
GACTGACTCTTTAGCACTCCCACATCATGCCCTGGCAGTGGATTGATTGCAGATGCCAGCACCATACCTTCCTCTTAGTAGTACTCTGTGGTTTCTCCCGATCATTCTTTTCCTTCTCACTGTCTTTCTGTGTGTTATTCTCCTCATTCTGGTCATGGTCTCCACTATCATCATCTTTCAATCTGGTAAAGAAAAAGGACAAAGCAAACCAGTCTTGCATCACACGGCTGAGAATGTTCACAGCAAGTCTGTGCTGCAAAGCTCCTCCGTGGTACAAGGGACACAGAGTAAAAACTACTTCTACTCTGCATGCCCAGAGCCCGTCACAGGCATCTCGGGCACACGCTTTCAAGCTGAAGTACGCAACGAAACAGGTTTTAGAACAAGCTCGGATAGTTCGTACTAAAACTGATCTGCCACGGANTCCGCTCGCCAAAGCCTTCCGCCGCTTCCGCCAGCGCGGCCACAGCCGCCCGCGTTTCCTCCCGGAGCCGCGAGTGCGGCGCACGCGGGAGGGGCAAAGAAGGAGCGGCCGGGACCTCCCCGCGGGGCGGGGCCGCCATGTTGGGTGCGGCGGAGGGGCGGAGCCGCCATGTTGGGTGCGGCGGAGGGGCGGAGCCGCCATGTTGGGTGTGGCGTGGCTNACAGCCCTCCAAGACATATTTTCCTTATCCCTGAACAGAGGACTGACTCTTTAGCACTCCCACATCATGCCCTGGCAGTGGATTGATTGCAGATGCCAGCACCATACCTTCCTCTTAGTAGTACTCTGTGGTTTCTCCCGATCATTCTTTTCCTTCTCACTGTCTTTCTGTGTGTTATTCTCCTCATTCTGGTCATGGTCTCCACTATCATCATCTTTCAATCTGGTAAAGAAAAAGGACAAAGCAAACCAGTCTTGCATCACACGGCTGAGAATGTTCACAGCAAGTCTGTGCTGCAAAGCTCCTCCGTGGTACAAGGGACACAGAGTAAAAACTACTTCTACTCTGCATGCCCAGAGCCCGTCACAGGCATCTCGGGCACACGCTTTCAAGCTGAAGTACGCAACGAAACAGGTTTTAGAACAAACTCGGATAGTTCGTACTAAAACTGATCTGCCACGGAAAATCCCAGCTGCGTGTCGGGGGGGGGCACAGGAGGAGTCGCTGCTGTAACTCTGCCGCCTCTCCCTCCCCTGAACACAGCAGAGGCGGAGCAGACACCCGGCACCCCACGAGTCTCTCCGCCCGCCCCGCTCCCCGCCGAGGGCCGGGAAAGGCGAGTGAGGAGCGGNCGGAGGGGCGGAGCCGCCATGTTGGGTGTGGCGTGGCTGGCGCCGGGCTCTCCCCTCGTGACGCGAGGGACGGAGGCACCGTGTTTCCAAACTGTTCATGCAATTAATTTGACTCTGGTAGATAACAGGGTTAGGAGTAAAAAAGTCACTCTTCAAAAGATTTGCCCAGCTTGCCTCCTCGGCAGTCTCCGTCCCGGTCCCTCTTCCCCTGAGGCACAGTGAGGGCACAGCAGCGGGGAGGAGCCGTGTCCCAGTAACGGGCCCGGAGCGTCAGTAAATGGCAATGGACACATTCCAGAGGACATGGGAGATAGTTCCTCCTCCTGCGTCTCTTGCACTTTATGAATCCTTCCCAGGTTACTCCCTGAGCACAGAAACCTCCCGTAGAACTTTGCAAATCTCTGACCAATATATTTTGCTGCCTGGCAGAGTTAGTAAATGGATTTCTGGCTGACGTACTTTCTTGCTTCTCCGCCAGTTTGTGATGTGGAGAACCATAGAAAATCCCAAACCAGTGTAATCCAGCTACTCATACTAAGCAAGTGAAGCAAAGCCAAAAACATAACACAGTGTTGTAACCCTGTGTAACTCACTCTACTTGAAACTTGAAACCCAAATGGCAGCTACATGTATTTCCCACCTTGCACTTCCAGATACGCCACCATGGAGAGCCCATAAGGGGAACGTGGTGATGCCTGAGCATACTATGAAGAGAACTGTGGGCAATTGTGCTCTGGATGGAGAGAGTGGGTCATCCTTTGCCTGCAGATATGAGACAGTGAGATTTAAGACTGTTTTAATAGCGTAGCAAATTTCCAGCAACAAATCTGTTTTTCATCACAGACTCCATACTGAGCTGAGTGAGACAGCAGCTATGTTGCTCTGTTAAAAAATACGATCTTTCTGACTGAGGAAGGCAGCACACAGTAAGTTTTCTTTCAGTCTAGAGTGGAACAACATTACTCTCTTCAATATTTAGGTTGAATTCAGAAAGAGATATAGTTCAACAGTCTCTCAGGATGAGAAGGAAGTAGGAGTGCAGCTAGAAATACCTTAACTACAAGCATTTAAAAAATGTTACAGCCATAGAAGAGAATTACTTGTCGCCTTTAACATCTGAGTCAGGCATGCAGCAGTGGAGTCCTGTGGCTCTGCAGGCACCCAGCTCTTCAGGTGGTTCCTGATCTCATCCTTAATGAGAGCTCATGGATCCTGCAAGTGTGTCAGTGCCAGCAGCTCTCTCTAACATAGTGCTTGACGGCCTCAGCAGTGATGACAAAATGTTGTAGAACTGTACCTGGATATAAAAGCACAAGGAACGCCATGACATCTTGGTTTCATAATGCCTTTAAAGCCTGAATGTTCACAGCTGAACTGTGCCTAACCATTGCAATGATCCAGAGGTATTATTTGTCTGCCTATGGGGAATGAATGTCCGCTTAATTTTGTTTAAAAATTATCTTGTGGAGAAGTGTGTGGAGGATGACAATTACTATATAGTAAAATTTCCAGATTGCCTGCTCTCTACTAGTAACTTTCAGATTTGGGGGGTTTAAATGCCCTTGAGTACGGTTTTTCTTATGTTTTCTAAGTGAGGTCTTTTCCAAATGACGAATTCCTCCCTAAATTTTAAGTCAACACTTGTCTGTAGTTCTCAAAGCCACATTCATGTTAGCCTGTCCTGTTTTCTCTGGATGGTTTTGCAGTCCAGTCTAACATAGGAAATCAGGGCTATTACAAAATCCTTCAAGGCACAAACTAAGAGGAAAAGCCTGATTCTGACCCCGTTGCAAACTACATGCTGAATAATATCTATGTAAAGTCACACCATTCTCTCTGAAGAGAGCTGTTACAGGAGATTCAAGGGTCTGTAGACAAAGCAAGACAGGAATGGTTGCAGAGGGATCATTACTGAGGAAGAAAGGGACAGAGTGTGTATGTATTTCCATACATCCTGGCCTCCTGGAGAGACAGTAAGACACGTGGAGACATGAAGATATGAGACATTTATAGAGAGGACCTTCCACATCTTAGTGGTCCTCTTGGACCAGAGCTCAAAGACCATTTCTGTTATGCAGGGGCTGTTTTGCAACCCTTGGCAGTGACCAGGAAAGGAGTAGGAGAAATTTCATGCTGCTGTCAGGAAGTAAAAGAGGTTGGAATCATGTTTCACTATTAGAATATTAAAAGGCTTTTGCTTTATTAATGCATTGCATTATTATTTATGGTGGTCATTATTTATGTGTCTGCAGCATGTACAGCCATCAGGGTAGCAACTATACTGCACTTCATCAGGATTTCTCCATTCACATTGCCCACCAGAGATGACTGATGGACTCTGCAAAATCATAAATACTGCTTTTATTATCTTTCCATGTCTATTTGTTTTCCAATCCTACAGGCTTTTCGGTGTTCATATCAGTACTTACACAAGGACCAGCCTTCATCGCTAAAGCAGAAATTACAGTTGTAATTAACAGACACAGCCATTAGATGGTAATGTTTGCTCACCACTGCACTGAGCTGTGCTTGCAGGGTCTGTCATGGCGAGGACAAACTTTTCCAACAGCCACTGGTCTGGAGTTTCACATTGGAGATGTGTTGAATATCTTGGCTGGCCTGGATATACTTAGCTCCTACAAATCTGCCTGATTGCCATTGGAGTTTGGGCTCTAGGTAGTTCTGCCAATCAATTCTCTGGCACCTGTAAATTAGAGACTAGTTTTGAAATCTTTGACCCTGGATAGCTGAGAAAGAACTAATTACACAGAGGGAGGGAAGCTGAGGTAGTGTTACCTTGCACAAAGATTCAAGATTTCAGGAAAGCATGTGACTGTATGGAATAGAAGGTAAGGATTTCTGAACACCTGTTTCAGAGATTTTAAAGTATAAAATAGAGAGATGAATAAAGATTGTGCCTGCACCATAATTAACTATATACATATTTATGTAACTAAACGTATACAAAGTGTAACCTTTTCCTGAGCGTTTGCAGCACTTTGGTAATACTGGACACTTGAAAGGTGAAAAAGCACATCTCTTAACAAAGCTGTTAGAGTTTGAGCACATTTTCAACATATCCTGGCTTCTGCAGCTTGCTTTTAGGAGTTCACTGGTAATGTTGTGTTGCTGAACTCAGGTATGTTGCTGAGAGTATCAGGACTACAGGACTGAATCTCTCTGGAGGCATGTTCAGACCTCCTCCTTTGCAATTTTTGGAAACAAAGATGTAGCCAGGCATTCTGGAATATGCTGACCATACTGAAAACACATACAAATACGATCAGACGCCTGTTTGCTGCCAGTTGCTGTGAGCAATGGCTGTTTGCTATACGGGAAAGTAATTTGAAGAATGGTTTTCAGAGCAGTTGAAGTGAAACTTTTACCTTAATAGCCCAAGTAATGTAGAGAGGGAAGAAGAAACAAGTTCTTGAATCCCTTAAACATCTAGTACCCAAAGGAACTGCAGAGCTTGATTTTTCTTTTGTACACACAGGAAAATAGGGAGCCTCAATGATGCACTTTGTCTGTCACACCTCTAAGTCACAGGATTAGTTGCTCCACTTCCTATCAACAGAGTTGTATTTCCCAGGACAGCCAGAGGTGGGATCATGGCATAAATCTGAGCATGAATCCTACCTGGCTCATCTTGGCAGATGCAGTCTGTAGACCACACAAAGGATTATCAGGAAAAAATAAAAAAGCCAGAAAACTGGTATGTTGATATCCTACTGTACCAAAGAGAACATGCAATGTCATCTGACTGCAGCTCCGCGCAGCTGCTCTCTTGTGTTGTCAAGTGGATTAAGACTTTAATAAATTCACATGGCTGTTTTTTGGTGCACATTGACTCTGATGATTACTGACACTTGTGACATGCTCTCAAAAACAAAACTCTGTGGAAGAGGAAATTTTGTCTCAACACAACCTTCAATATCATAACAACACAGGTAGTAACACTTCTCTTCATCCTTTCCCTTTCACGGCTGTCCTCCACAGCAAGGACTGGCCTGGTGCAGCAACACCTCTCCTGTGCTGCAGTCTCACCTGCTGCTTCTGCACTGGCCAGGCCAGGCTTCTGGCCAGGGAAACATTCCATGGTCTTGTTGTGCCAAGACGTAACAAGCATTATTGCCGAAATAAGGGCTACAGGATTCAGTCCTTAAGCAAATAAGCTTTGCCTTTTGCTTTCCTTTGATGAGTTTTGTTTATTCTTCCTGTCTCTTTTCCTTCCACCCTGTAACTTGTGATTTAATAACGGGATTCCTCAGACATTAATTTTGACCAGGTGACTGTTGAGTAATTTATGTCATTTGCAGCTATTGCTACAGGCCCTTTCCACTCACTACTAGTCCTCTCTAAAGTCCATCAGGGAGACACAGGGCTTGAAGTTCTGCCTAGAAAGCTCACAGTTCAAACTGAAGCCAGGAAGGAGCAGACTGCCAAATCCACATTCCCACAATTATTAGCCATGTTGGAGCACTTGGTCAGCCCAGGCAAATGGACCAAGGGAATGCAGCTGGGCTGCAATGGAATGTGTCCCTTGCACTGTTCACAGAGCGAGCAGAGCAGGAAGAACAGATCGAGTGAACTGAAGTGTGTCCCTTTTAGCCATCACAGTGAGAACAAGGCTGGTGCCCTGGTCTGGACATTAGCTTAGATTTTAAGGACCTAGTTCAATTCCCAGCTGTGCCACAAATCCTACTCTGTGATTCTGGGCAAGCTGCTTAATGTAGTTTCAGTTTATAGTCTGTCTGTAATCTACCTGCGAGCAAGATGCCTTGAAAACAAATGGTCTCATCCCCTCATTTTCCCTTTCACCAGGGTTGGATCCAGCAGCCACAGAGCCATACAGTGCCTGGATTCATTTGGCTGATCTAGTGGAAAGCCTTTCAGTTTTAGCTGCAGCAGTAGTTTTCTGCTGGCTCAGCAGTCTGAACACACTCACCTGCTGGCTGCTGCTCCACTGAGCAAAGTGGAACATGGCTAAGGACAAAAGGGGCAGGACCACCCCTTTTGGCAGACTCACTGATCACTTTAGCTGTCTCCTAGGGCTGCTGCTGTCACAAATGCATTCCCAGTTAGCCACTCCAGTGACAGCAGACAGAGAACTACCCTGTACAGAAATTATATTACACTCTCTGGTTATTGTTTCCTTTTAATGCACTAAAACATTCTCAGCTACTGCTTTAATAAGATTTTCCGGTATTAAGTGTATGAATGGCTCAGGGATGGAGAGTCATTATAATGGGAGAACTTTATGGGAGACTGAAACAAATCTAATAAATTTGATATTATTCAGAAACACTGTGAAAGTGAACAAAGCATTGCAAAGTACTTCAAAAGACCATGCAAAAGAGCCCAGGATTTGCCAGCACTGGTTTCTCCTCCAAATCAAGCCTTTCTCTGAGACAGAGAATCTTCAGTATCAGGAATCTGAGGGACTTTCAGGGTTTCTGCTTCTGCTTGGAACAGGCTGTACTGAGGAAGGACAGTGGTGGCTTGTAAGGAAAAAATTACTTTTACCCCATCTTGCAGTTTTATGTTAAGTATGGGACTTTCCCTTCTCTCACTGAGTGTGCAACGTTTCTGTCTCATCAGGACCACCCTGGGAGAGACCTGGGGAACTGGTTGTGCTCAGCAGCACAGTTGCAGAGACGTTGTACTCTCTACTGTCATCTTACAGGCTTGTTGCGTGCCCAGCTCCCTCTGCTTTCATTCTGACTCACGGAAAAGAAGAAAGAGTGAGTCCTTCTTGCCAAGGAGCAAGGCAGCAAGATGAAGCTAACAGGCCTGGGTGAGCCCACGATTCTCAATAAATCAAATATGTTTGTCAGCTCACAGAGTGTATGAATTCTCAGCTGGATGCAGTTTTACAAGTCTTTACCTCTATACTTTGTGCTGACCTTGGTGTGTTCTCTGAGAAAGCACAATGCAAGCGGTTTTGCATGTGACCTCATTACTCTCCTCTGCTTTCCGGAATAAGTCAAAACATGGAGCAGTGCCCAGTGCAAAGTGATTGTTGAAGTTTCTGTTCCTGCCAAAAAGAGGTTGTGGAGAGCCCAGACCTGGTCATCCTTGTCATGTTGCAGAGTTGCGATTGCCTTTAATCTTCAGGCAAAAGAGGGGCAAGTTCAAAATACAGCCAACATTACAACATGTGGTCATCAACTCCAGATTACTTTCACAAACAATAGTTAACTGAATCTCTGATTTTCCAAACCAAATAAATGTGAAGAGCTGGAAACAGTAATGTCATCTCATAAGTGTCTGTGTCCTTGTGTCTGAACAAGGCATGCATGACAGCAAAAGATCAGGCTGGAAGTTTTTCAGTGGCAGATGTTTCTTTCAGAGGCCTGCTGAATTAAGAACGCTCCATGGAGTTTTCTTATTTCAGTGAAAGATTCAGGGCAAGTTTATAGAGTCCCGCTCCTCCACCACTGTCCTCTTGTGCCATCCTGCAGGAATAGAGCCCTGCGGTGTCCTCAAAAATGCAGCTGTTGTGTCTTCCTTCTTTATCAAAGAATGTGAAAAACATGCAAGCTCCTGACAAATGGAAATATTCTTTGGAAGATCTGGGAGCTGGTTCAGGAGCCAGGGCAAAATAGTATCATAAACCAGTACCAAACACATAGCAGCTTTTTTCTTTCTCCTTAAATTCCTAGTAGGGCTCCCAACACATTGAGGGGCAGTTGGAGTATCTGGGTCGTTCCATTAAATCCTTAAGTCCTGTGTCTCCTTGTTCTCATTCTGAAGAGAATTTCTTGTTCATAAGATCACATTGGAGAGCAATAAGTCTTAAGGAATAATGTGCTGGGGAAAAGTGAGACCTTCACTGCAATGTACTATGTAGTGTCTATGAGTTGTCATCAAATATGACAAAATAAAGGTAGGTAGGTTGGCATAATTTAGGCTGGTATTTTTTAAGAAGAGAAGCTTAAATAAATCCATATTTATTGTGTGAAGCACAACAGATTTCTTTGGAAGTCAAGTACTGCTAAATACCACACCACTTTCACTTTATCTCTGTAACTTATTTTGAAACTGGAAATCTCCTATTAGCTTGCCTCTACTTGCAACAATAAACTAAAGGTTTTCAAATTGGCTTAATTGTCCCCTGAGGGTGAAAATACTTCTTTCTTAACTGACTTCTGGCTGAGTCACAAACACTCTATTTTCATTCCCTCTCAGGCTCAGAAGGCTCCCCTTAATCCACGTTTTTTTTCCATGGACTCTGGCAAGGAGGTATATTTTCACAAGAGTAAACTACAAATACAGCATTACTTCACATATAACACACCTTATTTCTAGGGCACCTTTAGATGATTTCACCATTTATCTCCTAGCTATTTTAAAGATGCAGGTTGTATAACTTGCTGCCGATGTTGTGTTGGTTGTGGTGCTATCTGAAGCCTGTTTTCAGTGGTGGGGAGAGGGCTGGTCTCCTTTTCTTAGCGGAGCTGGGGCACTGCTAATGAGAAAAGAAAAACTGGAGGTGCTTAATGCTCTCTTGTCTCATTGCTGCTTCCCATCTGTCCTCAATGCTTATCAGGACAAAAGCTGAACTCCTTTTACTCCCAATAGTAGAAAAGAGGTTTTTCTCCTTCCCACCACTTCCCTATACTCCTTGTAATTTTTCTTTTCTGGAACCTTCAGCAGGGCAGGGGCTGTTGAGCTGAAATTTGTTTAATAGATCACACTTTTCCAACAGCTATTTCTCACCCAGTGCACTTCAGTCTCTCAGCTCCTACTGAGATTTCCCTCTTCCCCCGAGGGGGGAATTGTAAAATCTATTTTGAATGGAAATTTAATTTAAACTATTATTCCCCTCAGTACATGGAGGGAGAAAATAATTTAAATCCTTTTGATTTGGTCTAAAAAGCAGGGTTCATAGCTGCTGTGTTTTTTAAATTTGATTGCCTTATTTCCTGTGGATGTCTCTGGAGCTAGGAGAAATCTATAGTGAAACCCACAATTTTTTATTCATTTTTATAAGATATGTTTCCATGTGCATATAAAGCCATTGATTTGCTCCAGCTAATATGAGCTTCTTGGAAGCACCTCAGCAGATCATTCATACAGATTTATAGTGGTTCCCCAGAGCATCCTGGGGAATGACCCAGATAATTTAGGACTATTTTTCCTGTGTTTTATTGTGCCCACATTTGTCTGGCTTTATTCTATGTATTATTTTCTACATTGTGTCTTCATTTTTATGTTCAGCCAGACCCATAAACCCCTTTTTCCTTTAAGGGTTCTGCAGGGAGATTAGAATGTTTTTAAAATGTCATAATGCAAAGCATGTTCTACTCTTTAACTCTTCTTAATCATCCGAGAGGACAGTAAATCAAGGGAAACCTAGTGCTAGATCTCTTTGTACCCTCCCTTCAAATAGACCCTACCTCGTTCAGTGAGTATCCAGCCATAGCTGTGAGTTTTTACTGAGACTAATTGAAATTAATCTTTCCATACAGCCACACAGCTTTACAGAATAGCCAAGACAAAGCTGGCCATAGCACTGAACACAGCCATGTAGGTGCATCTAGATGCCGGAAGGATATTTCACAGTGCTCTGAAAGTGCCTGCTGAAAATCACAAGATGGAAGCTGCTATCTATCTATCTATCTATCTATCTATCTATCTATCTATCTATCTATCTATCTATCTATCTTAAATTCAGGATACCACAGGGGCATCTCAAATGTGGACAATCAGTCCTCAGGGGTGCAGGTTCACCCTCAATTTGACAGAAAACAGAATAAGTAAAAGATTTACAAAAAATAAAAATCAAATTAAAAACCATTCCGATACTTGCAGTCATTGTGTGAAATTCTGTGAGACAGCAAACATTTCCTGTTCTCTCACCTCCTGTTCGTCCAAGAGTTTCTAGACTTCCTCAAAAGTACAGAAATAGTTTCCTCCAACGTGTGTGCTGGTGCAACAGATATTTTTTTCCAAAATCTAATCCCATAAATGTCAGGTTTCCCCACCACACACCGTTAAAGAACTGGGTCATACCCTGAAGCATCAATAGGGACAGTTTAGCCTGGGTCTTTGACACAAACTAATTTCACAAACAACTTGTTTGAACAGAAGGAGAAAAAAAACATCAAATCCTGCTTTTACTGTGTGGATGGATGCAAAATCTACAGACTTTTACACAAGGCTCTCTTTGTCTCCAGTGTCTGTTCTTTCCTTTTGCCAGGGTAAATAGCTTCCCTGGAGTTTGGAACATGGCCTGCTTATGGCTGTGGCACTAATATTGCTACCAAGGAGAGCCCCACCATGAAAGAGAAAGGAAAGCACAAGAATAAAATTAGCAAAGGATCCTGGTGTCAAACAGCTTGCTGATATTTTCTTGCAGAGCTGAGCACCATATAATGTTAGGCAGCTCTTTCATATCTATCAGTATTAAGTTTTTTAGGCTTTCTGGATTCACACGCTCCTGCTATCCACCATATATGAAACAAAGCAGCACTTCTGCAGTTCTGTGACATGAACTCATTTTTCCCCAAAGGAATCACAGTGCTTTAAAGAGTAACACACCCAGTTGCATATTTTTCCTTGGAAAAGACACCTGCAACCTGATTTCAAAATCTTCCAAACTGGATTATTAAGGATGACAGTTCTATCCCAACTCGGAGACCTGAGGCTGTGGTTGACACTGATTATAAAAAAACCACATACCAACAAACAAAAAAACCCAAGATGGGGTGGAGGATTAATCACTGCAGTTAAAAGTGTTACACCACTGCAGCCAGCAGCAGCAGGGCATACACCTTTTAGCCTGGCAGCTCGTCCACGGTGTAAGGCAGACACATACCATGGAGCTGTAACCAGTGGGCAGCCAAGTGGTGACAGATGATAGTCAGGAGGGAAAGCAGCACTTGGAGAAGCTGAAAGGGAAGGGCTGTTGAAGGGCCACTAAGGGAGTCAGCTGAGCCAACCAGAGGTAACAGCTGTCATTCCTCACCAGCGCCCTGGGATCGATTCAGCTCTTTTCCCATAACATGCAAATTTCTCCACTGCCACAGGTCAGTCAGTCCAAGAGCTGGATGTCTGTAACCCTGGGCAATTACTGAGGGAATGATGGCTGGGAGGGGAAACAGGCTTTCTCTGTACCAGAAGCATTCCCAGGCTTCCTAAAGGAGTGGAGGAAGAACAAAGTTAATTTTACCAGATTTCCTGAGTTTGTTTGCCTTCTTTCATCATCTCTCTTCAAATCTGGAAATAAATGGGTGTAACTTGGTGCTGTAGGTTTCCAGACCAATTGTCACTAGCCCAAGTGTCTGACTCCTTGACCCATGTGGACTGACCCATACAGGAGGCTACACACACCACACTGGCTCCATTGCTCAGGAATAGTAAAACTGTTGTGCAAGGCAGATGAAGTGGAAGCTGGGGGCCTCCTGTTCTTTAGCCAAACTATTGGCAGACTTTTCAAAAGCAAATTTGTAGTAGATTCTTCTTTGTACTGCCTGGTAGGAGCTGGTGGACAGGGTTCTGGAGTGGTTGAAATGGACAGTACATTCCCAGTTCTTTCCACCTTGTGCCACTTTTGAGCCCTTCCTGGTCACAGAGAAGCCATCTATCAACAGTACTGAACACAGTCTCAATGGATTTACTGTTCCAGCCCTTGAGCACAACCAGCTTCACACGTATCTTATGATTAAGCTTCTTCAATGAGCATCAAGATGACAAGTGGGGTGGGCAAAGGCAGAGAGGCACCACCTGTAGCAGGGTTAGTGGAGAGGAGAAGGTGTGGAAGGGAAGGGTGGAGGATAAGCACAGATAAAGCTGGAAGGAGGGTGACCACAAGTGTGTAGACCGTGGAACACTATTTGATATGCTGTGTGGAGTAACAGGCTGGATTATTTATTACAGCTACTGCTTTTGTGAAAGCCCTTGCTGCCCTAATTTCCCTTCCAGCCCAGCAGGCCTGCCAACTCTGGGTTGTGCTAGAGCAGACCACTGCCAGAGCTACAAGGCATGCCAGGATTTGGTCAGGCTCAGTCTGATTTCAGTATTTCTCACTCTTTGTAGTAACGTTCTCCTCCATTTTAAACTCAGGAAGTTCAGATGCAGCATAATGATGTAATTACAAATAGTAGTTTATATTCCAACATAAAAGCACTATTGGTTCTGATCTAGTATTCAATACTAAGTTTACAGCAGTGTTTACAAGCAGCTTTACTCAACTCCAACACTTGAATCCTTTCCAAAAGTGATTTGTATTCCAGAATTTTACAGCACTTTGCTTTAAGCTACATCTGAACTTGGCTGTCACTTCCAACTGTGTGCTCAAACTGTCTTGCTTTTGAGTTGAATCAGTGCCAATGAGCAGCTACTTTAAGTAACAGATATTTCAGAATTCCTGCATCACATCATCATTTATGTCTTTTCTTACATTGTCACCTATGCTGCACCCTCCATAGTCACTGTGCTCTTTTTTTCCCATGATCTGGAGCTTTAAAGAACAGATAAATCAGATTTTCCAGGCTCTCTCCTGAAAACACACTGGTGACTGTTTTCAGCTCAGCATAGATTCCTCTACTATGTAATACTTTTGCAGAAAAAAAAAGAAGACAGAAGCTTGATGTCATCACATCAAGGTGAATCCTGAAATTGAGTTTATAAGGATAAAGGGTAGGTGGGAGCAGGAACTGAAACTGGAGAAAGAGAATTAAAAAGGAATTGAATGGAAAGAAGGAAATGCGGTATGAGTTGTAAAGAAAGAAGAACAGGGCCAGAGAAAGAAAGGAACATGTGAGTGTTCAGATAACCAGTAGAGACTGCCTTCCTGAGTCTTTATGTTCCTCTGCAGTGAAACCCACTGGCAAAGTGACTCAGCTCGCATTTATACCTCTTCCAAGCAGGATGGATACTGAGCATGATTCTACATCCTTAAAAATAAAACAAAAACCAAACAACTAATAAACCACCAGCAATATATTATAATCATTATCAGGCTGCAAAGTCACACATTCACATTGCTAATAAACACCAAATTCAAGTTTCCTTCTTCAACTTCAGAATGACCTTTTTTACCTTGGATGTGGCAGCTACTTAACATCAAATTCAGACATGAAAGTACCCACATTCTAATGTGTTTCCTGGGGTTTGGGTCTTAGCTTCTTTGATTGTTGTTTTTTTTTTATTTGCAACCTGTTGAGAAATTAAAGGACAGTAAAGCCAAAATAAGGCTTTAAAAGTGTGTTTTACAAAGTCAAATTACTTGAGATCATCAGACCACTCACAGGAATGGCACCTACTCAGCTCTTTCCAAGGTCTTCTATTGAATTTTACTGAGATTTGCTCAGGGCTGAGCATGAGGATGATTTTGCTTGTCTAGGACAAGGGGACAACAGCAGGTCGGCTTCAGGTGGGAACCGTAGCATCTGGCTTCAAGTGCTCTCCAAGAGGAGAAAACGTTCAAGATCCTTGAGAGAATATCTGCATCCACTTTCTGAATAGCTCTGGAATAGACTAATACCAATATCCTGTCGAGTAGAAGGAAGCTTATACATTTGAGAGGAAATTCACAGGGGTAAAGGTGGTTGTCTAGTGGTGGTGTGTGAATGGAGCAGCCTAGCGTGGAATGGCACAAAGCCTGTACGGGTGGGGCTGCAGTGTACCCCCCAAAACGGGCTCTGTGTTGATCTCTCTCACGCCCTCAGGGAGCCGGAAGGTGAATGCTCGCAGCAGGTTGGCAAAGAAAATAAAGAGCTCGGTCCTCGCCAGGTGCTCCCCCAAACACACACGGTGCCCTGCAGAGGGAAGAGGGGAAGGACAGTGAGTATTTAGGAATTTTTCAGTTTCATAATCATTTAGTTCATTCTTGTTGCAGGCAGAGGGGTTTCTGTTGTTGTTCAGGGAGAGGATTAAAACTATGTGAATTCCTGCTGAAAAAGATCCCAGCCAATGTCATAGGCAAGGAGACACCAAATGAAAATTTCAATGAAAATCCCTAATGTACCAACATAATTTCTTTCTTGACTTGACGTTATTTTCCTTTTACAGGAGACATTGATATTCAGGGTCCTACACAAACAATCTGCCAGCTGCTTGCACATGCTTTCTTATAAGTTAACATCAGTGGATCAAAATTACTTAGTAATGGTACTTGGAGTTGAATAGAAGCTTGGTCACTTTGTAGGCAGAGCATGAGGCCTGCAGTTCATTTCCAGGGTTCCTCACTGGCACCAGTGAACAGAACAGGTGAATAATACATTCACCTTTCCAGAGAGGGTGATCTCTCACTGGAATGGGCTGCCCAGGGAGGTGGTGGAGTCGCCGTCCCTGGAGGTGTTTAAGGAAAGGTTGGATGAAGTTCTTGGTGACATGACCTAGATATTAGGGTAGGATGAGGTGTTGGTAGTAGGATGGCAACAGGTCAGGTTAGGTAACAGGTTTGACTAGATTAGATCAGGTAACGGGTGATAGGTGATAGGTTGGACTTGATGATCTCTATGGTCTTTTCCAACCTTACTGATTCTGTGATTCTGTGATTCTGTGAAAGAAAAAGGCATTTGCATTAAGAAATCACTCCTGGATGGACATAAAAGTTATTAGTCTGTTATATCAACAGAGAAACTAAACCAAAGCCATTAGTAGTGGGAGCCTTACTGCTACATATGATTGCAAACTGTGTATGCATTGTTATCTTATTTCCTTCTTTTGCAACTGGATTTTCAGCTCTGTAAGCAAGAATTTAATCCTTTGTTTATCAGGATGCACTCTCCTTTTCTTTCATCTTACTTCTTTAAAGGGGATTGTAAGTAACTGCAGTACAAACAAGACGCGTTGCGTCTCAGGAAAATACATAACTACAAATAAAGAATTCTACAGACAAAACCTGTATATGACAGCAGCATGCAATCAGCCCAGGAGTTTCAGGAGGTTGAGTGGAATTCCCACCAGAGTGTCCTAAGAATAGTTTCGGGGTCTAACAGCATAGAAGTTTGTCCCTTGGCAGAAACAAGTCAGTACTGCTCTTTAAAAGCAGCAAACAGCAGAGATAGAAGATGCTATCTGAAGTAATACCATAATCTCACACTTCTGTATTCTCCATCTCATCTGTTGGGTCAGTTCAAACTGCCAGTGTATTTACCTGCTGAGAATGGTAAGAAAGCTTCTCGAGGTATGAAGTTTCCTTCTTTATCCAGAAAATGGCAAGGGTTGAACTGTCGAGGTGTCTCCCATTGCTCAGGGTCATACAGAACAGATGCTATGTTTGGAAAAATGATGGTGCCCTGCAAAGAAGAATCTGTTGATTCACTTCCAAATGTTAGGCTGTCACCAATCAGTCTCGCCTGATGGATAAGACTGTTGCTTGTTGCCATTTGGGCAAGTGGCAGGTTGGACAGGGATGTCTTGATTAGTGTTTTGGCAAACCAGTTTCTCATCTCGGTAAATCCCCAGCCAAGCTTGTGATTGGTAGCAGCTCAGAGCTTCCCTGGCAGGGGCCTTATCAGCCTGCTGAGCACCTCCATGCTGAGCAAACTACATAATTTCATTCCTTTAGCCACAAATAATAACCCCTTCCCAAGGCACCACATTCCTGAGTTAAATGGAGAATAGTTCCTAGATGGAAAATGGGTTACAAAACTGAAGTGAAAGCTGAATGTCTCTCTCCTGAAGAAAGAACAGGACGAGAGCTGCCAGCTGAACTCGTCTGTACCTTTTTGACAGGGAATCCTAGCAGAGTCGTGTTCCTCACACATAGTCTGGGCATGCCCACAGAAACAATGTTGCTGAAGCGCTGAATTTCATGAACCACAGCATTTGTGTAGGGCAGCTTTCTCCGATCCTCATAGCAAATTAAATGGGAAGGACCCAGAACAGCATCCAGCTCCTTCTGCACTTTCTCTATGGAGAAATATTCACCACTTCAGATGAGAAAAATGCATAAAATATTTTAACTGGTCTCTTTTCTTAGAGCAACAGGAAAATGTGTTATTTCAACATACGTAGTACATTAAGTCTATAACTTGTGACATAGTATGATTTTATGTCTGAGTTTAATATAGGATAATGAAAATAAACAGGAAAGACCCACTAAAAGGGTGGTCCAGGGGCACACTGGAGGAATGTAAGGGGCCCAGTGAGTTGTGAGGAGCATTGATGTGATCAGCAAGGAGAGTTGTGTCAGGAGGGGCAGTGAGCACAGGCTGCTATAAATATGAGATGAGACTGTATGGCAAACACCACAAAGCTGTGTTAGTATTCCTCAGACCTGAACAGCATCAGGCACAGACAGGACTCAGAGCTTTGATCTCTGCTCCTGCTGCCGTCAGTCACATGCAAACTCTCCACACAGAGCACCTCGCTGACCTGTCGCTGCCAAAAGCTAACTTTGGTCTCACTGCAAGTGCCTTCAGCCACTTGGCTTGGTCAGGTCATGGGATGAGTCTCTGACTTTTTCCTCTGCTGCCGTTCATTGTGTTTTCAGAGGATGAGAGCCAGGCTCAACCTCTGTGCCTGCAACTCATTCTATTCAGCCATCATTAACATTTGTGGTACCTGCAGCATTTCCCAAGAATCCGCCTCACCTTGGATGTCTGGGTTCATGAGCATATGGAGCAGTCCCCAGTACAATGTTGTGCTTGAGGTCTCTGATCCACCAAGGAAAAGATCATTTATGACATATACCAAATTTTCTTCATCATACTTGGACTTGACCCCCTCTTTAGACTGCAGAGGATGATAAAATGTTGAAGTTAAAGCAGGTTATCCTGTATGTGAGGATCCTTATTTCCCCCGCTGGCATATGCACAAAGAATGGTCAAGATTACAGGTTTTGATGAGTGCTAAGAATTTAGTAGTTTCCCAAATAGGTGTGGTAAGTCCACGTTGCTGCCTTTCACAAGGTGGAATATTCTTTCATTTAAAAAAGGCAGTTATGTGTCTGATGACTTAATAATGAAAACTTTAAAGCACAGTACAAATTTTGCAGTTAGCCTAGAGTGTACTTCTAAACAAGCACCTTACAACATGACACTCTTCAGGTCTTGGTCTCCAGCATGCTATGAAATGGCGCTAGCAAATGCCAAAGGAAAACCCTTCTGAATAGAAGAATCTCAACAGAACACCTTGAGAGTAATTTGTTTTCTAAGTTCAGGATAAATGTGAACTGGTGGAAGAGAGGTACCCAAGTATTTTCTTCTTAATCATAAGGTAATTAAATAAAAATACAATTAGAGAAAAAACATTAGGCAAAAACATTTTCAAATACCCAGACTGAAATAAATTACACCCCTGACACCAAAGAATGCTTCATCTTTTGCCTCTAAAATCCTTATTTTACCGAATCTTGTCATACTCATTCAGATATAAGGTGTAAGAGGATGTATCAGCTTCTCTCAGAGCCCATGAGCCACAACTGTGAGGACATGGCAGCCTGGTGGCCTGAAAACTCATGACCAGAGGCAAAGTTACATAAACTTCACCTACCCTAGGAAAGAGAGACTTCTTTTACCTCCCAAAACTACCCCAAAATGACAAAGTTCGAAGCAGAAATTCTAGTGCTCTTAGCAAAGCCTCTCTGGTTCATGAGTCACCTCCTGCTATTGAAAATAGTGGTCTGGGAAAGGGAAAATATTAACGATTATTATACATTGTTTGTGAGATTGTTTTCTGGGCCCTCTATTTGAATATAGGTGCCAAGCCAACCATGTCCCAAACCGTGGGGAAATTAGAGGCAATATAGAGACGATGATTCAGGAGGAACCATACAGTTACGTGGCACAAGGACAGCCAGTGTTAGAGCACACACTGAATCCTGAAGAAGCGTGTCCATGTCCACTGTTTCAAGGAAAATACTTGTGCATGTGTATTTAATCCTATTGTAGACATGAGCCTTGCGATAGAAGATCAGGTGGTCTACCAAAGTTATGTAGCCCACAGGAATGAGCTACCTCATCTTTACTACAGGATGGAAGTATACAACTGGATATTTATGGAGGGCAGATGACAGCTCATGAGTTCACCCCCTAACGTACTTGGCCTTACACTCCACAAATGCATGATCAGACAAAATAAACGCTTACTTTCTCCATCTCAGCCAGGTAAAAGTCAATGAAATCCTGTGGTTCGGCTGGTATCCCTCTCTCTACATGTCTTCTGATCTCCATCCTTGCAAAAGAGCTCAGAACATCGTAGCAAGCCAATGCCTTCTTATGAGGCCCAGGGAGATGGCACAGCAGCCAGGGGAGGATTTCATACATCTGCACGAGTGACACACGAGAGGAAGTGTGAATTCTCTGTCACTAACAAAGCTGATTTTAACACCACAAATCTGAATTGTCCCGCCTGGAAATGTTGATAGTGGAAAAAACAAATTAGCATTGCTTTGAGCAGATTTTTGCCACCATGTGGGAAAACATTGTGACTAGTTTGACACAATCCCAGGAGTCAAAGCAGTTCTGACAACACTCTGCTCATACTCCTAAGTTTATTTGACTAACACAGATCGCTAGATCGTTCCTGCATGGTTGGAGACCTCAGCTCCCACACATTCAAAATCCTTTCTGGACACTATGTGGCTACTGAAATTACACAGACCTGCAGCCTCAAGTAAGTGGTGGAATTTTTGGAGCTCTCAAAAGTAAAGTCTGGACTGGGTATTACTCTAAGGTAAAAGCTAATTTAACTTTCCTCATGACTGCTACAGGACCAATAATTATCCAGAAATATTACATCCTCAGCCTGCTGGGTGCATTTATACATATATTTGTCAGCTCAAAGTGTTGTCCTCCAGCCTGGATTGTTCTCACTCTGCAGCATCTGCCATTCCACCCTGCTGAGCAAAGACCAGTTCTATCTCCTCTCTTTGTTATTTCAGACCTAACAAGCAAAGTCTCTAAAGTGAAAGTTTGTAGGTCACCCCATTAGCACTTCTCCACATGTGTTTCACTTCAAAGTAATACCTATTTTTGTGGTTTTAACTGTGGGGAAAAGGTATTGTGCTACTCACTCTCATATGATAGATTTGCTGAAAATCTTTGCTACCACATGAGCATTTTAGTTTGTCTTTTCCTGTAAAACTCAAATGTCAGTGAAATTTGCCTTGCCATCCACATTCCTCATTACATGCATCTTGTCCCTGTTTATGGGTGTAAACCACAAAGTCTTAATTTGTAAGGAAAACTTCAAGTGCGATTCAAGACACTTCATGTGCAAAGTTGGCCTTTATGGTGTGTTGTGGGAAGCACCAACCAAAAAATGTCTGACAGAACTTGAATTGTGAGGCTGTCAGACAATGTATGTATTGTTTTTGCATTGTGTGTATTGAGAGCTATATAATGAAGTAAGGTTGAATTTCAGAATTAATATTTTATTATTTGTGAGTGAGGGAAAAAAAAAAGAAAATTGTCAGCATACAATTTAGAGTATTAAGAAGCAGAACAATGAATTCAATGGTCCATTTTTGGAGGAGAGAAGTAAAAAGATGTGGGAGGAGAAGCACTGCAGAATTCACATTTATTACAAACTCCAACCTTAAGTTAAATTTAATGGCTTCTGTTAATAGTTTCAGAAATGCTGAAGGACTTAAAAGCCAGAATTCAACAAAAAGGTGTCCTCTAAACTTTCAAAGAAAAAAGAGAGGTCCTAAAAATGTCCTTAAAACCAGGGAGGCAGTAATAAGGTCCCCAAGGACACTTCTTAGCTCCCAGCTTGCAATTGCCTGTTGCTCTGTATTTAGTGACAGCCCTTTTTTGTATCTGCTCTTTCATTTTATACTTATTAAAAAAACCCCACAAACCACCAAACACCCCAAAACCACCACCAAACAAACAAACAAACAAAAAACCAGCAAAAAACCCAAGCAGAATATGATTTACTCACCTGATGAAGAAAGCTACCTACAAATCTGAATATATTCTCTGTGGCGTGGATCAGTTCATGAAAGGTTTTGTCATCATCAGAGAAGTGATATCCATAAACCAGAGCACAAATTACATTTGAAATAGAATGGAAAAGAGGGAAAGAAGGATCCACAGGCCTTCCTGCAAACAGAGTAACTGATATTCACTCTTAGTGTTTTCTACAGGTGTCCCTTATACAGATAGGACAAAATACTGGAGATTACACAAAATGTTCTTTATCCAGCTGGGGCGTGAATGGGGACAGAGAAGCAGCACTAATATAAATTAATGAAAATATGTAAAACATAGTCTTGGAGCAAAGGATACTGTTAAACTTCACGAAATAATGTTGTACAACTAAGATAAGCTCCAGAATGTCACGTCAAATCCGCTGTCCTCAGTTGTGCAGAGGGAGATAAGACAGAATGTGAGAACGAGGAAATGTTATTGGAGATGAACTAAGGGAAGGTCATGTTCAAAAATGTATAAAAACCAACTTAGGAGGAAAGACTGAAGGAACTTGGGAAGGTTTAACAAGAAGAATAGATGAACAGGAACTGCAAAGTATACATAATGAAAGTACTACAGTCTCAGCTGCAAGCAGTAGAGCATCATATCTATGTCTGATTTTTTTTTTTAAGTAATGAGACAGACATCCAGAAAAAGTGATGTAGAAAGAAGCAATCCTGGCTTGGATTCCAGCCTGATAACCTGATAATCCACTGAAGTTCTCTCCCACATCTGGTTTTTTTTCTTCTCTTGCCAATAGTTACTTAGCCAGACAGACACTATAATAATCCATGTCACCTATTGAAATTTAGGGAAATTACCAAGCTCTGCCAACACTCCTCAGTTACCTGTTGTAAGCAGCCTGAGAATGGCTTGGCTGTGCAGTTCACTGATGTCATATCATTGTACAATCGTATCATACAAAAATGATCAGCACACGGAGGTGGAATTTCAGAAGTTCACAACTTCACTGAGTTTATGAACAGCTATTTAAGAAAGAAATTCCCACTTGTGATTCTACTCTCTATCTGCTTTGTTAAGTTGCTTGGGCTTTGGTAAGTTTGGATGCACCTCTGTGGATCTAACCCTGATCCTGGAAGGGGTAGGTAAGTTTGCATACTGAATATATGAATGCATATCCAGACTGAAAAGTGCATGATTTCTTAGCAGATACCTTTTAGATTCGCAAAAAACTCCACCAGGTGGGAGGCCTCCTCTTGCACTCGATGCTCCAGGCCTTTTTTCCCCATTCCCAAACTGCGTAGAGTCATTATTCCAAAGCGTCTCTGCTGCTTCCAGGAGCGACCACTTGCCAGTATAATACCTGAGGATATTCCCTGGTTTATTAATATTTGCCATAGACATGAATGATTCATTTAAATGTACATTATAAAATAGAGTAAATCAAGGAATACACTGTGATACAAGTATCTTCGGGTGACATTATTGGGAACCAGAAATCATAGCTGAACACACCCAAACTATTATGAGGCCACATGGTCTGAAATACTGATTGTAGTTCCCAACTGAAAAGAGCAATCTAAGGATTTTCTGACTGCTCCATTTCTTGATGTCTTGAAAAGCCCAAAACACCTTAGGATGCCCTTTTACAAAATCTGTCTTAGCCATAGTTAAGTGATCACGCTCACGACAGGAACAACTGGTTGTATTTCCACAGAGTGGAGTACGGGGAAGGGTATGTCTATGGAGATATAGATAATTAATGTGCTGGTTGTAGGCTGAGGTGATAAAGGTGAAGGATAAGTGACATTTAGGCTCTCTTTCTCCCCTGGAAGAGAGAACACTCCACTGAATGTTAAATTGCACTAGTGGTCACCTGAAGAGTTCTGAACTGCTGGTGTGATGGTGAGACTTTACCTACCTTTAAACAATCTGTTTCTACTTTGGTATAGCAAGTTCAGAACAGAGAAAAGAAAGGACTGCAAACTGCTGGAATAAACTAAGGGGGTTTCCCTCTGTCAGAGTCACTCTCACAATCAAAGGATGTTCACAAAATGTTTAGGAGTGTCTGCAAATACAGCAGTGTGAGTTCTGAAGGAGGGGTTTATAAGAATCTTGCTTGTGATGAAAAGTATTTGGCAACCATAATGTATCTGGTTACCAAACAAGCATTGCATTCATGTGATGTACAGCAAAATCACGGGCAGCAAATGGGTTAGACTGTGATGGGGGCAAGATTGCTGAGTTCTGAACTGGATCATATACATACTTACATCTTGAATACAGTAAAAAGATCACCTAGAAACAACTTGGAGTGTTTTCCAGGCTTGGGAAAGCTCAGGACAAAAAGCATCACAGCAAATAATAAGTTATTCTCAAGAGCTCACAAAGGACTTGGACAACACCTAATGAAAGATTTTTCTAAGAACAGGAGGGCCCAAGTCAACATTTCTGTGCACTGTTTATGGCAGGAAAATCTCACCTTTTCCCTTGGCCATTGCTCTGAAGAAAGGAGACACCATCCTCCCAGAAACATCTTCAGGATGCGTGGTCATGCCATCCTTCACTGCTTGAAATCCATTCAATATGATCACTGGGGTCCACCCGAACCACAAAGTATATATGTTACCATGAGTTTTTGCCAGCTGTAAGTGGAAAAGTGCCAGAAAAAAACAGATGAAGATATACATCTTGAACAGACACTGCACCTGCTATTCACCAATGGACAGTTCTGTGCTGGAAACATCATCCCCGTGCATAGAATTGTAGCTAAAAGCAGAGAGAGACTCTTGTTTTGCTGAGAATGAGGCCTTTTGCAAGCAATTTTATTTACCCTGGGGGAATTGATTTTCTTTTGAAAGCACAGCCTGCAGCAAAAGAAAGAAACATTTGTACTTTACACGTAGCGTTACTTCCAAACCCAACATTTGCGCCTTGTCAGTTGAATAACCACACTCTGCACCTCTCTGGGGTTCTGTGCCTCCAGGGAGCCCTTCCTTTGCAAAAAAAAATCAGTAATTAAACCTGCATCATCCCTGTGCTCCAGGAGAGGATGTGGAGCCAGAAACTAGTCAAGAATCATGAATTGCCGGTGGGCTGCAGCCAAGTCTGGATTTCCTCACAGCACTGAGGAGAGCACTCACCACTGCACCAGAGGTATCCAAGCAGGGATGGGTGTGTGACAGAAGGAACCTAATCATTCATGGAAAAAGCTTTTATACAGAGTGGCACTCTGCTCCAGCACACCCACAGTGGTACAAAAGAGGTGGTAGACAGTGCCTTAAGTGGCACCAGGATATCATCCAAATGATCACACCAGACTTACTTCTGCTCATCGTTCTTTAGAGTCCATCTTTCCTCTCCCTGTTAGAGCATCACTGCCTGAGTCTACTCTGCACTCACAGTCTCAGCCTGCTGTCTCAGGCACACACCTGAATTAGAGAACATCTGTAAACCACTAGAAGAATTACTGCAGCTGTTGCTAAAAACAAGGGGCAAACAGTTTTAAGGAGATGTAGGAAGATAGGGGGTGAATGCCCTTCCTTTATTACGAGGATACACACACATGTAACATATTACCCAGGATACACACACATGCAACATATTACCCACTTTGTGATCAAATTAGGCAATGCCAGTTGGGATTTTAAAAATTAACACATGGTGACTTATCAGCAGGGCAGAAGCACCTTTTAGATTATTAGTATTCTCAAACTTCAATAACAAGTCAGAAACCCTGTCCCCAAGCTTACTTGATTCTTAAGGACATGAAGTTTCTCATGAAGATGACATATTCCACATAAGGTGGTGATCTTAATATAAGAATCTAGTTGATCTTTATATGTCCATATCTTGTCTATATCTTTCTAAGACTTAAAACCTTCTATTTGATAACATATCAGGTTGTTCATTTGTTTGTTTTTTTAAGCTGTGACTAAATCTTGAAATAAATACCTCCATCAGAAGATCCCGGTGAAACTGAAAGTTCAGGTGCACCAAGTTTCCAAGCAATGGGAGAGGAGTTGGTCCAGGAGGGAATTGCTTGCAAGCTTTTCGCAGTTTGAAAAACTGAAAAGTTAACAAAGAAATGATCAAGACTACAAAAGCTTGACTTATTGTCAGCATTTCTGAGCTGATTTATCAGCTTGGCTCTATCAAAAAGAAGGTACTGAAGCTAGGAATAGGTTATCTTCCTAGTTCCACCAGTTCTGTCTGCAGACAGAGTTCTATAAAGTCTCAATTATTATTTCCCTCCCTCTGTCCCTCCCTCTTCATCACTACCTGCCCTTTTTTTGCATCTCATGTATTTGCCACACTGAGATAAATTAAACTAATCCCTGACCAAAAGCACACCTATCTGCTTATAGCAAGCCTCAGTGTGGAAATGAGAAATCTCTTGTCCTCGAGGTATTTGTCCTGAAGCTTGCACTAGGGAACTGCTGCTATCTGTTGGGGGATCTGTACTGAAGTAACACCAGATGAAAGCCCTCGTTGACCACTGGATATGAGACAAGAGAAGCTCGGTTTCATCTGCCTTGGGAGCTTAAAAAAATTCTGTAGTGGTTCATCTTAGAATTAGTGAATTCACATTATGAGTGTTATGCATAGGTTTGACTATATAGTTACACAGAATATGGCTACAATAGTGTGTAGTACATACTTACAATAGGCTGTATTGGATATATAGTGCATAGTTACAATAGGTGAGACTTTCCAGGTGCTTTAGTCACAAACATTATTTAAATTATTTAATAATTAATTAATAAATTATTTTAATGCGGTTGTAAATTCAGATTTGCCTGCCAGTACACACAGTTCTCACAGGCCAAAACAAGAGTAGTTACAGTCAAATGATGCATGGAGACAGTGCTTAAAAACTCACACTGTAATTAAATAATTTTAAAAATCAGAATGCAAAAAATCCTATATTAAAAATTAATTCAATATAAAATTCTAATTTTTAAGATACTTCTTTTTTTAGCATGTAACCTAATTGAAAGCTTCAGATACCTTTCTTTATTTTCTACCTTTTTAAACAATTTCAGAATCCTGGCTACTATTTCCACTTATCAATAAGTTTACAGGACACGTTAAAAAAAAAATCTGTCCTCTGATAATGATTCACATTGAGCTTGAAGCACAGACAGGGGAAAGCACTGTGTGCCAGTTACTACAGGTTTCAATCTTGCATTGCAAAGAGAAAAAGTCTTCACTAAAATTGAAGTACAAGTCTGAACAAGAAATTGCTGTGCCCTCCAACGCAGTCATAAATGTGGGATTTTGCAAACTGTCAACATGAAGAAAGTGATGTGACTCAGTGAACGCCATCTGTCTCCTTCAATTGGCCACACTTTGTGGCTATCGTGGGTACACATGTCCCTGCATGACACAGTGAAGACAGCATGGACAAGTAGCCTTTTCTAGTATTTTCTGTGCATATTGTGGGCAGTACGGTGGGAAGTAGGCTGAGGTGGGATCCAGGGCTTGGCTAAAACCAGTGTAAGTCAAGTACCATTGATCATTATGAGGCTGAAATCAGAAAAACATGAAATCTGAAAAAAATTGTTTCTTCATGCCAAAATATCAAGTTTAAAATTTTGAAAAGAAATGGAAGAAAGACAGTTTTGTGCAGACAACTGAAGTCAGAAGAAATGCTGAATTACATAAATTTTATTAATAGACTAAATCAAATCACATTCAACTCTTCTTTCTTCATTGCTTAATTTTAGATATTTGATATTGGTGCAGTATTTTGACATCAGTAAATTAACTCATCTCTTTCAGAACATGGGTCAGATTTAACTGGAAACAAATCAGCAGCGTCAGAAGCAGGACAAAGCCAAATGAGCCAGCCAGAAATTGATGCTGCCAGATGTTACTATTACATTTCCTTTTGCAGTGGTTTCAGAGGAGGTGCCGAATGATATGATCTAGATGTTAGATGTTAGGTTTAGTTGGATTATAGGTTGGACTAGATGATCTTCAAGGTCTTTTCCAACCTTATCAATACTGTGATACTGTGTAATTCTTCAACTGTCTGAAACCCTGACGCACAAATAGTTACTTAGACCAGTACTTGATGTCACTGGATAAGCTGTACCAGAAACAAAACCAGGCTGAGGGATCTTGTGGTGGCCTGGACCTGTTCCTATCTGATGCCTCCTCTTCTGGACAGATTCTCAGCAATACATATTTGCCGAGTCTGTATGTTTTGCAGAAAACTCAGTTTTATGAAAGATAGCAATCCAAGCAAAGAGGAATGCAGAGAAGTGGACTCAGAGGCAAAACAGCAAAGTTTTAATGAAAGTTATCAGGAAGTCAAAGTTTCAGTGAGATTTTTAGTGAACATAAAAGCACCCTGTGGAGTAAGTCTTAGGAAGATTAGTGCAATCCGTGCTAAAGTAAAGCTGTGCAGGTAATGTGACTACCAAACAAGCACGGTCCTGAAATCCTTGGGCAAGCACATGTTGAATTTCAGCTCTGAGACACTGAACCTTAAATATGAAGAATAACCTATAACACCTTTGGCAAGAAGGAATGTCATGAATTAGGATCTCCAAAGCACAGGAACTCTTCATTCATTGGGCACAAAGTAACAGGCAATTGCCTTGAGTGAGGCTTCAAATAAATACATAATATTTAGAAGTGGAGACTGCACAATACATTGCTAAGCTTTTTAACTCCTCACCCACAATTACTTTCATAAACTTGCAAAATTCACAAGCTGAAATGAGCCGAGAA
This sequence comes from Pitta sordida, assembly GCA_013390025.1. NCBI lineage: Eukaryota > Metazoa > Chordata > Aves > Passeriformes > Pittidae > Pitta > Pitta sordida. The sequence goes on along the minus strand of WEKX01026859.1, from coordinate 244,571 downwards.
ACTGTGCCACCTCAGGTCCTAGGCTGAACTTGAGGTGGCACAAAGAGTGAGGAAAAAAAAATATAAGAGACCTTAATATCCAAAATAAAAATGGAAAAAGCAACAGAAATCAGACTGGCATCCCTGATCATAATAGCTGAAGATTGTAAACTTGGCCATTATGTGCCCAGAAGAATATATGGAGGAGCATTCCCCAAAGACCCAAACAAACATTACAAAACCCACAGCTTCCAGTAAAGCCACATGCAAGAGAAAGCTCGGAGGGAATAAGCACATGGAGAAGAAATGCAGTTTCAAGGGGATGCAGGTGTATGTACCAGTGGTTGCAAAATGAGAAGCAGCTTTTAAAATAGGAGAGTTGGAGACAAAGAAAGGCTGAGAAGGTTGCAATAATGTACAACAGTGAACAAACAAGTTAATGGAGAAAGGTTGAAAGATCAATAAAATCCCCACTCTGTCTTCAAACAATTCATAGGATCAAAATGACAATATCCAGGCACTTACAATGTGTCATTCTATGAAACCAGTGTTAAATAACATCAAGATAGCACTGACCTAGAACTCTAATGTACTTTATACTGTACTAAAAATAAGCAATTATTTCCCTTCTTTAGCTCCATCTCCTGCAAGTACAGTGTCTGTATTTAATAATAATAAACCACCCTGAGATACATTTTAGGCCTCTTTAAATAAAGATATCTATTCCTACATATGAAGGCAAGAAATTACACAGCACTGTAGGACTTTTTTATATTTAAAATGTGTAACTGAGCAGATTTTCTAATCAGTGTTAATACCACTAAATTTACATGGCAGGAATTTCAATGCAAAACATGAAAGTCAGAATCAGCACGACTCAGTAATATATTCTAATTACTACACTCAATTTATAGCAATTTCTTATCCCAGATTAGCATAAATGGAGGGTACCAACCACCACCTCCCTCCGCCTCACACTTCTCACTGTAATCCTGTGCAGCCAGCTACGTATTTACAACTCTTCAAAGTCTTCAATGAGGGTGTGGCAAAGAGTCGAGCAACAGCGGGCAGAAACCAAGGAAAGACTGAAAGAAGCAGCCACATCAGCATTACAGGAGGTCAAGATGGCTCATAACCCAAAGAAAGCAACACATCCTCTGACCAAAACTGAAATTGTGAATGGAAGTTCAGTGTTCAATCACATCGTTACTCCTCACAGGCTCTTTCTTGAGCAGAGCTATTTCCTATAACGTTTTAAGTTTTAGAGGTTGACATAGCAACCTAAATAAGCCTCCAAAAATACTTCAGAGAAAGATTCAGGGGACATTGCTGTATTTGATTTGATCTTGAGGGGGGAAAAATAATCAAGCAGTAGCACAGAAGCTTAATAACCCTCCATCACACACTCCTAAATCTCCAGCATGGTGTCAGCAGCCCTTTGAAGTACGTATTTCACTAATTGCATTCAGCTAACAGAGGATATCTGTTTTCTTAAAGTGGCGAAGTGACAATTAGCCAATTAGCATGAAGCGCAAGGGCCAGAAGTCTGATTCAAACCTTTCTTCCCTGTCCAGGGAAGCTGCTTTTTCCTGCTTCCAAGGAGAGCTGAATGACGAGGACTTGCACTGCAAGAGTGTTAGCATGAAGAGAACAGGGGGATTTAGAGTTACAAACTGTGCGGCAAAAAATTCCCTTCACAATTGATTTTACAGCTGGGACTTTGCCTCGACAGGCCCTGTTAATCTGCCCTCTCTCGGCATCTGCCTCTGTGATGGTTCTTTGTTGCTTTTCTACCAGCTCCCTGAGGGAGGGAGGGCCACATCTAACCAGTGCCCCTCCACATTTATCCGAATCTCCTATGGAAGAAAGCACTCGGACAATGCTGCTTATGGCTTTGCCATCCAGCGCCTGCCTCCAGCAAATAACTCCCAGCACCTATGGCAACTCTGTGACTTTCAAGAAAGATGGCAAGCACTCTCAGCAGATCCCAGCATTTGACAATTACTTATGGATCCAAGGCCAAGCTGAGTGGCAGTGATTGCATATTAATTGCATATTATATATATTAATATATAATATTGCATATTCTTATGCAGCACCTAGAAATTAGCAGTCAGTACTGGCAAAGACAATGCATTCCTTCAAGACAAGTTTCTCAATAGATTGCACATGAAATAACTGCAATACATGGACACATCCCCAAAATTAAGCAAAAAAAAAATTATGAAAAAATTACCTAGTTTTCCAACTATGATGTTATTGCTTGTGCAAAACTGTAGCAATGTCTGCAAAGGTTCTTTTCCCAAAAAATATTCCATGGATGTTGAGTTAAGAATGGATTGAGAAATACCACTTGAGGTAAAGACTGTTATTCCTACTATAGATATTATGCTGTATGAAATTTTATTGCTTGCACTAATACTGCTGAAAGAGACACATGTTTCTCTTATAAAACAGGAAAGCCATCTTCTATCACAGAAAACAATCTGTATTCTCCTAAACATCCATCACTTCTACATATTGTCCCTGTCAGCTTCTGTGCAGCCTCTGGTTACATGTGATAGCTGGAGTGAGGATTTATTTATGGAAGAGAGAAGGGATGTCAAACATGCATGGGACAGCACAAGGTCACAGTTTTGGACTGGGGAGAGAGCAGAAAAGAAGCACCCTCAGAGGCTGCAGAACTGTTGTACAGATGTCAAGACAGACATTGACCGGAATGTGCTGGAACATGTCCAGAGAAAGGCAGTGGAGCTGCAGAAGGGTCTGGAGCACAAGTCTTGTGAGGAAGAGTGTTTGCCTGGAGAAAAGGAGGCTCAGGAAGGGCCTTGTTGCTCTTTAGAAGTACCTGAAAGGAGTTTGTAGCAGGTGGGGATCAGTCTCTTCTCCCGGGTAACAAGTGACAGGAAAAGAGCAAAAAGCCTCAAGCTGCGTCAGGGGAGGTTTAAATTAAACATTAGGAAAAAAATTCTTCACTGAAAAGGTTGCCAAGCCCTGACACAGGCTGCCCAGGGCAGTGGTGGATCACCATCCTTTGGGGAATTTAAAAGAAGTGTAGCTGTAGCACTTGGAATGTTGTTTAGTGGTGGGGTAACAGTTGGACTTGATGGTCTTAGAGGTCTTTTCCAATCAAAACAAATCTATAAGTCTATAATTAGAGAAAAGTAGGGAGCGGGAAAAGCAACTTCTTCCAGGCTTATTTGCTTCAGGAAAGATTTTTCTTGAGAGGATCTTACAGGCCAATCCACCAAGTGGAAAATCCACTCAGCTTGCAGAGATTCTCAGGATATGTACTTGGAAAGATCAACTGCCCCTCCTCAAATCCTCTGTGAAGCCTTCAAATTCACTTTTCAAATCTCATCCTTTTCCACCAGGTACTTGCCATCACTCATTGTGATTTTTCTTGCTTTCCACACTACTCCCTCTTGTCAGAACAGCCACACGCACAAAATAGCTCTCCATTGCCCTGAGAGGCTGTTAACATTTACACAGCAGTGCTGGAAACAACCACGACAAGACCTAAAAGGACGGTAAAGTTTTTTCAGGCAGTTTCTATGTCAAAGTGATCTCACCCTTTTTATGTGCTGCGATTTCTCAGAAACAGGCACAGCTCACACAGTAGCATATTTGGGGTGGGTGGCCAGGCATCCCCTCCCGGCTCAAACTTCACTCACTGGGACCTCTCCAAAGGGAGGATATCCTGCAGATTTACAACCGGTTTGAGCTGGATTGGCTCCTGGAATACACACGTTAGGAAAAAAGTCCAGGAATAAATAGGGAGAGCAAGATAGCTTCACTAACCTACAAGCCTCACAGGTATTACTAAGGAATATGTCTCCCTTGCTCCTATTAAATGTTTAGAAAAACAGTATGATAATTTCTTATGCTATTGCATTTGATATTTCCTGTCCATTCCATGAGGTGGTCACACTGACTGCTTTGTTCCTCCAGAAACCCAACAGACAAAACAGCATGAGAGCTCCTACTTGCATATATGCATATTATAACTCCAGAAACTGCACAATTAGAACACACACAGCAAGGCCAGACAATGATGTTTGGCCACATTTCACAGCTGGGTTTCTCCACTTGTCTGTATTTTTTTTTAAATACCTGCAGCAATGTGAAGGCCAAATTTTTTTCCTTCCTACAGATATATAACCCTGTTAAAAACATGCATCACATGTACCCTTCTTTTACTGCTCATCATTTCCTCACCCATTTTAATATCACGTTCCAGGCTGCAGAGAATGTCATTAATTCTGTCACAAGCAAGTTTCTCCAGGACAGCAGACATTGCTCCTCAAATATGCCTTGTCTTGTCTGCTTTATGGTAAAATCTTCTTAACAATGTGGTCACGATCGTATGACACATTGCAACTGCTTTTAACAAATTAATGGTTTTCCCCCCAGAAATCTTTTTGGTGTTCAGCTTGTGGATGCAGAAGAGAGAACTGCATGACTGAAGGAGAACTAGAATAGCAGATGGATGGTGCAAACACAGGACTTTAAAATTGCCTTGGATTCGGGAAAAATCTCATCTACAATTGGAAACAATAATGAGACTGCTTTTATAAACAGAATGAAGTTCTAACTGTTCAGAACAATGCTCTGAAGTCTTAAAAGAATTGAAAAGCTTTTTGTCGTGTTCTCAGAAACAGATTTTGTATTTTTAACTCAGGCTTTCAAAAACTCTGTACTTCAAGTGGTGATTGAACAAGAACATAGAAAAGGTGGATCACAAGGCTGAAACAGCAAGAAATAAACACTTGTGAGCCCAGTATTGTAGCAAAGTTTTAGTCTCTTTTACTGTATGTCCCAGTATAATTGTCTTAAAGCAAGCAATACCAGTTGCACATTAGTAGCATTCCAATATATTTTAATTTCAAGTTAACTGAATGATTTCCATTGCCAGTTTGAATTTCAAATTCAAATCCAATGAAAGGTGGACAGCAATACCCAAGAAGAAAAATTGTTTTTCCATGGCAAAGCTCAATTCAGACCTTAGTGCACATAAAGCCTTTAATTACCTGATGTGTGTTATCCACTGCACTGTGCCTGGTGGCCCCTGCCCTTTGAACAAATTCAGATTGCAGAAAGCTTCGCCTGTTGTCTCAGGCTTCACCTCTCTGATGCTGAATTCTGATTCTGCCATGAAAAGACAGAGAACAGCAGGAAAACCTTCTGATCAGGCCAACAGAAAACAACATTTGAGAACTGGCTTCTCACCTTGAATGACTGTGCACTGCTGAGCCAGTCACAGGCCCCTCCCTGCAGCCCATTTCCAATTATCTGAATGGATGTCTGTCTTCAGACAGCAAAGCACAGGTCTAGAGAAGCATAATGTACTCACAACTTGCAGCCACTGCAGTTGTGCTTTGAATGTAATTATTTAATTTCACCTTATTTTAATATTTTGATGCACAAATGTGACCACAAATGTGCTAAAGCTACTGAAAGACTCAGGGCTGAAGTACACAAGGCTATTTGTCAAGTTGCCATAGAGGCTACGAGGACTGTTTCCCTATTAGGAAAATCAAGGTTTCTGGATCTGTGAAGTTATTCTCTTTTGCAGAGTGTTCAGGCAATACAATGAGACTGTCACAGAAAATGCTGTGGATACATTAGTCATGCAGGATTTGTTTCTGTGCAAATTTTGGTGATGCAATAAGTCTGAATATGCCCCCTAGGTGATAATGGTGTGAGAAAATGAGTGCAATCTTACCCATTAGCGAAGTCCATCCTGCCAGTGAGGGTCCTGTAAATCTCACAGCGTGTGGTCAAACAGCAATGCCATTTTAGCAGGCCTCATAATGTAAGTCTACTAACATAACCATGGGCAGTCTTAAATACAGAATTTCCCAATGCCTGAAAAGGCCACTACATGCACCTAAGTTGCAATCAAACAGGTGTCAAGGGGGAGTGACACAGGTTGCTGCATACAGAGAGACATGAGAAAGGTCTGAACAATAACAATAGATTCCACTCCTCGTATCCTGGCCTTAACATGGAAATCATCTTCCCAACATCTGCACCTACAGTGCAACCCATTAAGGGTTCAGTGCTCAGCAGACCTTTCGGAAGGGAAGGATGGAAAGGTAAATCCTCTGTCTTTTTTCATTATATGCCTCAGGTTGTTCTGTTGAGATATTTTGTACACGGCTTTCTTTGATTAGATGATGACATTTTTCAAGGAGAATTGCTTTGCTCAGCTCTGTGTTGAGTGTCCTGTCAAACACATCATAACAGGCAATTTTAGTCCTAACCAATGCCCTCACTGCAGAAGCTCACCTGAAAAGCTGGGTAGAAACCAATAACAAGCTATGATTGATTTCAAAAAGCCAGAATTACTCTATTCAATATTTCTTAGTTTGTTTGGGGTTCTATTTTTTGGCAGTGTTTGGTCTTGGTTTGGGGTTGGCTGTTTTGGGTTTTTTCATTGCAGCAAAGTTTTGTCTTTTCTCTTGGCAGTACATACTTAACAGCAAGGAAAGGAGAGAGACAAATGAAAGAAATATTCTGCTTCAAAGCCTTATGCATGTGATTCCCCCCCTTTTCAAATTGTATAATTACTTGTTTTTTCCAACATCTGGGCCTGGTTGAATGCCAATATCTCACCTAGAGAAAATGAAAGTTACACAGTAATTTATTTGGGAGCTTCCTCAGTGCACTGCATTCCCTTATGTGAAAGAGACTGTAAATATAGAGAAAATTATAAACCTTTTACCAGGGCAGAAGAACATGGTCATGGTGAATAATACCCACGCACCTTGTAATCAAGAAACCCTGCAAACGCTGTATTTACCAAAATGTTCAAGGAATCCATTGAGGACATTGTAGCATTTGAATTTCATCCTCAACCAATCTTACACTGTCGGCAAATGAAGGTGTGACGAGCTCCAGCGTACCCTGGTGACAGATTGTTTCAGGGCAGCGCTTGCTCAGCAGGTGACAGCACAACCTTTAAAGGGCTTTGCTGCCCTCTGCCTGATGCCGCGGACTGAGCTGCTGAAATATTGGCACGGGGCAAACTTGTGCTGGGGAATTCACGCCTGATCCATGCTGAATTAGCCAGCACTTCTATGAGCTCTTGGTGTTAAGCACAGCCAGTTTCCCTTAGCTGCAACATCAGACCCACCACAGTAACCAGGACAGATCCCTAAACTGGGAGCTCCTGCAGACCTGCGCCTGGTTTTGCCGGGTCTCAGGCCAGTGTCAGAGAGTGGCAAGCCTGAAATCCTGGGTACCTCTGCCTGCAGGTCCCGCAGTGACCTGCATTTCTCTAGGGCGTTAGTTGCTGTCTGTGAGTGCTGAAGCCACTGATACCCACGATATTAGGGGTGGGGGTGGCTGTGACATTTGCCCTTGCCTAAAGCTACCCGCAAGTACGTTATGGGAAGCTGCCTGTCTTACAGAGAAACTAGTCATCTATAGCATGCAGTTGTCAGTCCGAGCTGAATTTACAAGCCACAGCCTATGCTTATGTGACTGCACCACTGATAAAAAAACCCAACCATTTTTATAGTGTTCAAAAAAGTTATTTCAAAAAGACTATCAGATAAAACACTCCAATTTTTTTTTCACTTTCTCTGTAATGCTCCTTAAAATGCAGTCCTGGTAGAGTATCATCATATTCTGACCCCAGAATATATTCACATTATTAGCTCGTCTCTTGCCTCATCTGCTGTATCTCATAAACTGTTCAGGGAAAGGTCTGCAATTTTGTTATTGTTATTCCTTTGTCATTAGAATCTCACGCTGCAGGACAGCAAATAAATAGTTCCTGGAATGTTGGCTAAAAATACCACAGTCTGAGATTTCTTTGCAGATATTAGGACAAGTTCATAAGCTTTTCACTGAGGAAAAGATATGCCAAAGTCAACTGAAATATTACTTCGAATTAATCCAGTTCATTGGGATTTTTTTAGGCCAATGATCTCAAATGATAAATATAGTTTCAAATAACCTCTCTCAGAAATTCTTAATGAAAACTTTCTGGGTTTCCCACTATATCTTTTATTCAAGAAAATCTAAAGAAAATGTTTTAGGACAGCAAAATTCAGTTCGAACTCAATGGCTTTTAGAGGCATTTTGAGTAACTGCAAAACAAAAATGTATTTTTCTGTTACAACTTAATGCCCTGGGGGAACCATAATGATTTAGAAAAAAAGCCCAAAGAAAACTCCCCAGATAAAACTGTGTTGCCAGGAAGAAAGGAACGTGGGAATCACAAGAGATGCTGGAAGAGTCACTCACCTCCCGAGCTATCTGACAATAAAACTGCTAAGAAGAAATATTCATGTTATGACAGCCTTCATGCTTTCCCCAAAAGTAATACATTCAAATAAAATGGTCCTGCTTGTAAGATTCTGTGAACTATGACAAGTTTCTCACCTTCCTGCAGGCATTGGTTTGGGATCTGATGGCATCAAGAAATGAGACCTTACCCAGGTTTGATGGTTTTGCTAACTACGAAGGTCCTTGATTAAATACTGAACAACACTAGCTGCAGGATGGAATACCATTCAGTGTATCTTTTCAGTCTGACATTCATATGCATTTCCTGAGTTTTCCATGAAGTTTTCAAAGCTTCAGATACCCCACATTTCCACAGAATTCCTGAGATACTGTCAAAGTCATATTAATGAGCAGTAAATGACATTAACAGCTTCCCTTCTGAAAACCGCCCTCTAGCTCTGTCATCAAACAAAACTAAGTAACTTTGACATTATTTGGTGAGCACTGACTTTCTGGCTTCCTCCCAGTGCTTACAATTTGATTATTTCCCAGGATATTCTGAGAAGTGCAATTAGGCTGATTGATTTATAACACTGCAACTTCCCTTACCTTCTGAAGACAAGGAAATGTTTGACTTTTCCCCATCCTCCACAGGTTTTCATAGATAATTGCTAGTAGCTCTGAGGTTGATACTATTTCCCTTAGTGGCCTGGGATGAATCAGCTCAGCCAGTTTGAAAACACCAGGTTTATCTATCTGTTGTCTCTCTCTTCCAAATCTAGACAGAAATCTTCCACGAACATTAGTGATGTTGAATGTATTGGCCTTTGGATCACCATTGCCATTTTCACTGACAACCAAAGCCAAAAAAGGCATTAAATTGCCCATTTGCTGGAGAGCCTTCCTGGTATACTGCAGTTTTAAGAAACCATCAGTTTCCTTTTTCTTAATTTTACTACTTGAAATAGAGATTTTATTTTTCTTTGCTACTTATATTTTCTTTGTGTATAAACTTTGAGTAAAAAGGGCATCAGATGAGCATCATGGATTCATAAGGCTCTGACCCTCTCCAAGACCTACATGAACCCAAAATCTTCAACTTCGCTTCTCTGCATTATCCGTATTTTCCTTTATAGCCAGATCTGCCCCCCTATATTTGAACAGGTGCGTGGTGCCATCCCAGAAAATGAAGCCTGAGGAAGACATGAGAAATAGCATAGAAGCAATAAAGTAGAGGAGAGTGAGGAATGAAGGATATGGCAGGAGGGGTCTCCAAGACACCCGTTGAAGATCAGCAGCCCGGGAATGACACAGCTCAGCAGCTGACTGGAGGAGGCACCACACAGCCAATGATGAGTGAGTTTGTATGGACCTCATGAGTGGCAAGATGGGCTTCTCTTAAAGCTGTTCTCATCTTCACCAGACTTCTGTGGCAGCATTAGGTAGGCTTTAAAAGGCTTTTAAAAGCTTAAAAAGATCAGGCTGTATTAGAAGATGAACTAAAGTGACTCACTTTTAAAATAGGTCAAACAAGAACAGAAATGCAAAGGCTCTGGAAAGCAGAGCTCTCCCATCTCATTGCTGTGAGCTTCCCACTGCTGTGTCTCAGGTGCCAGACTCTCATCTCCTGGACATCTGTGCACAGTGGACTAAAAATCAGTCCCACACATGAATCACCTGCCCATATACGGTGTCCAGTTTCCCTCTGAATCACCCTGTGTGCCTCCTATAGCTCACCTGGAACAGCAGGATATATGCCTGTTGTTTTGGCATGTGCCATTCACGTGGGTTCAGGCACCTCAACCCACACCAACTGCATATGACCCATCCTGGGTGTGCTTCTGTCCCAGACCAATTTAGGAGCTTCCTTTTTGGAAGGGTATCTGGCCATCAGGAGTGCCAGCATTGCAGAGAAGTGGTGCTAATGCTTATAATACTACTGATGTTTCCAGATTCATTTTTAAGAAGCAATGGCAGCTCCAGCATCCCCAGATCACAGCGGTTTCTGCCCTGCCTTATCTACCCATGCACACTACCCATGCAAACCTACACAGACATCAGTTTTTAACAGGGCACAACTTTCTGTCACATGAAATGTCAGGATGTGATCTTCCATATTTCACTACTGCTATCTTGCCATTTAATTTAAGAGCAGCTAAATATCAAGTGGTTACTATTTTGATGCTGTGTTCCATCAGCTATTGAATTAAAAATAATGAGACTGGTCTAAATTTGTGATTCATGGTGAACTGCTGAAACTAAATCTCAATCACACAGTGGATGACATCTAGTGATAACTGGTTTAACAAGTGATTATGTGCTGTGCTGTCCTGTCCTCACTCACAGAAACAGGAATTATTAAACTTACACTTTTCAAGTCTTTTCCAGACAATATAAATATTCACCACGTGAACCAGTTTTTTTCCTTGTCTACTATTATAGACTCTTTCATTGCGTTTGACCTGTATTTTGTGCATATGGCATATTTTTGTGGTTACAGGAACACCACTGGATTGCTGAGGTGTTTAAAAGGTATCTCTGTCACTTTCCATTAATATTTTTCAGTTTACCATCATTTCCAAGTAGAACAGCCTTCTTGCCCAAACTGCCCCTTGGGGAAGCTCCTTGCACCTGCTGTATCAATCCCCTAGTGCTGATCCTAACAGGAGTCAGACATGGCAGTAAATAGTTGCCCTGTTAGAAAGAACTTTCAAAAAATTAGCAAGAATTTTAAAATGTTAAAAGTATGTGACCCGAAAGAAACTCTCTCTCTGTATCTTCACTCTCTACCCGGTTTCAGCCTGCACCTTTTCTCTGCTGTACTCAATTATCTTCTTTCAGGTTTAAAGATGCCTTACACATATTCTGCTGCATCAAATCTAGAAATTCTCAGTGAGCAGTAAGTCATCCATATATAAAACTAATTGCTAATTTTTCCTTCATATATTTTATTAGTGACCATCAACAAAAAGTTGGTTGAAAATTTGCAATTGGTGACAGTAACGTCAAGAGGCAGAACATTCCAGGTGTTTTTTCCCCCAAGCTTCATTGCTTTTGAAAACAGGATGACTCAAAGATAATGAATTAATTTTTGAAGTCTGACAGTCAGTTTTGTCATTTTCTCACAAACCTTCCAGATTTACATTTGCCAGGCCATAAAGCAACTGTAAAATGCCTTTATGGCTGAGAATGACGGGGTCTAACAGAACAAATTAACTTTTATAAAATAAAAGGATAACCTTCAAGAGCAAAATTATCTGCTGTAGACAAAACGTGGCTTTTGGAATAGAAATTCAAATCCAAGACAAAAAAGTGTTTTATAGTCTCAGGACACACATTCACAAAAGCAAGAAAGATGTTTCGTGAATGGTCTGTGAGACATTGCACGTGTCTGGCCTAGCGGGGAATGGCACAAAGCCTGTACGGGTGGGGCTGCAGTGTACCCCCCAAAACGGGCTCTGTGTTGATCTCTCTCACGCCCTCAGGGAGCCGGAAGGTGAATGCTCGCAGCAGGTTGGCAAAGAAAATAAAGAGCTCGGTCCTCGCCAGGTGCTCCCCCAAACACACACGGTGCCCTGCAGAGGGAAGAGGGGAAGGACAGTGAGTAAATTACCCCAACATCAACAGCAACCATAGTCATTCTCACACAAAGCAAAGGCATCTTTGCCGAGTCCAGAATTTCTTTAGGATTTAATGCAATCAATGACGCGAAGTTTCATGTTATTCTTCCTTTAAAGGATCTTATCTGCAGCTGTAGATTACTGTGTGCTCCTTCTGCTCTGAATATCCCTTCGCTACCCTCAAAAATCTCATCTTTCTTTGAGTGACAGCTTGAAAGGAATTTGTTCCATCATGTCATTGAAGAATAAGGACCTGCTCTTCCTGGCAGATGTCATACTCCAGTGTTTTATGCATAAAGAATCGGGAGACTTTCCAAATTTTTGTCTGGTGTGAAATGTATGCTGCAAACCAATAGCCATAATCATTAGCAGAGAATTTCCTTCCAAAAATAGGACAAGTTAAATGTATGCATTTGTCAAGACACTTCTGATTTTCCATGTTATGATTTGTTCAGTCGAACAAGGATTACTGAAAATAATCATGTTGATTTAAGCACTGTTTTCCACAAAAAAAAAGTTTAAAGTAGACAACCAATAGGTTTTTAATAGATTTCTTCATTCTACAGTCCAATCCTAACTGTTAGTATTTGTGCTGTCAGTGGGTTTACCTATTGAGAATGGTAAAAAGGCTTCTTGGCTCACAAAGTTTCCATCCTTATCCAAGAAGTGACCAGGGTTGAACTGTCGAGGTGTTTCCCACTGCTCTGGGTCATACAAAGACGACGCAATATTTGGAAGAACTATGGTGCCCTGAAAGGAGAAAAACACTCACTCAGTTCTGGCTGTGAGCCCTTGCCCAGCAGCCAGAGCTGGCTGGTGAGACCAGCGTTCCTTCCCTCTCAGTGTTTTGTGCTGATAGCCTCAGTTCCCCATTTTTGCTTCAGCATGTCAGTCCAAGAGGAAGTGGCCATGTCAATAGAAACCAACAACTTTATTTGTACTAAACCCAATTTCACTTGTAATGTTAGAAGTCTCTGTGGTTTAGTCTCTTTGAGAAAAGCGAGTTACAAACTGTCGTGCTTTTCCCCAGACCTTTTACAGGCGTTTTGCATGCAAAAAATTCAGTCAGAAACCTTTCCAATGCCTTATCAACACAAAGACACCACAGCTTCCTTCAGTATTAGTCACAAAGGTTTTGTCTTCATTGGTTTGTAGAAACACTTTGCTAAAATATGCTCTTCCATCCAGGGGCATCTTTCACTACTGACAGGCCTCTCCTCAAGAGCTGCATCACTCAGACTGACAGGTGGGTTCTTGTCCTCCTTCCCATTCAGTGGGACCCAGAGATATCCAGCCCCACCCCTGCTACTGAGAAGGGGTCCCTGGCACAAACAGATTTTAATCCACGCCTTGCCCTACTGCTGCAGGAAAGATTTATAGCAACTGAGAAGCTCTATCTATACCTTTTTGAGGGGAAAACCAAGCAGCGTTGTGTTCCTCACACACACCCTGGGCACGCCAACGGAGATGATGTTGCTGAAGCGCTGGATTTCATGAATCACAGCGTTGGTGTACGGCAGTTCTCTCCGATCCTCATAACAAATTAACTTGGAAGAACCCAGAACAGCATCCAGCTCCTTCTGCACTTTCTCTGTGGAGAAATATTCACTGTTTCAGGTGGGGAAAATATATCAGACACTTAAATCCAAGAGATAACTGACTTTGTGTTTTCTTTTGCCTAGGTGCCCCAATCACCTAACAGCCAGTTAGAGCCAATAAGATCACAGCTCTCTGGAATTTAAGCCAGGTGAGTCTCTCTTCGAGAGAGGCAGTACACACCTAATAAAAATGCCTTAGATTTTTAATAAACGATCCTGTCTTTTTCCAGGCTGTTTGAAGGAGTAGTGATTTGCAAGAAGGACCATTCTGTATCACTTCAAGCCTGCTTTGTGACTGCCAGCAGTCCTTCACAAAACTGTTAGGTAGACCCTGAGATTTAAGTGCCTTACATAATTTAAAACTTATATCCCGAAAAGATTTTTAAGTAAACTTCCTTCTATGAAGAACTATCTTGCAAAGCAAGCATGACTACTTCAGGATCCAGTGCAGGTTGAAGTAATCAGTCACTGCATAAAACAAGCACACCTCTGTTGCAATTGTCCAGAGAACAAGGAGATCCCAATTCAGTGATGAGGCAGAAAGCCAAACTTTTCTATATAGTATAGAGTGAAAGCGCACAATATTGTCCCTGGGTGTCACTGCAAGCAACAGTATGAATAGGTTCAAAAAGAAGCCCAGGGAGGATCATTCTCCACCCACCCTGCTTTCCCAAGTATACGCAAGGTAGATATTATATTTAGCTAAATAAAATTACACAGATGAGTCAATGCTTTCATAACCTTAATTACATAGGCGATTAAAACAACATGCAATAACATGAGATTAAGTAGGCTTTCTTGTCTGACAGCTACAAGTTGAGCAATTTTTTCTTATCTTCATGTGTTTCCTCCATTTAAAATCTCCTGTTTTCCTCTGGGTGTTTTGCACATGTTCTGTGATTTAACAATGAGATTTCTGTTATCCAGCATTAGACATCCTTTTTCCTTCAGTTTTCATTCAGTGCTCTATGAAAGTGATTGATGGTTGTGTAAAAACTAGACTTTCAAACAAGCTTTTTAATTAGAAGGATATGTAACAGATGAGCCATCAGTTTCCCCTCCTGACTGGAATAATTTCTGTTGCAAGAAACTCAAATACATCACAAAGTTAATTTAATCGAAAGTTAAATGGACACCCTGGTGCCTTGGAATCATTAAAAGACTGATGGCCAAAAAGAAAGTCAAGGTTGGCAACTGACCTTTAGACCATTGTCTGTACCTCTTCTATGACCTACAGTGCACTGAGGGGCAGGATCCCCTGTAGCCTCCATCACTGATACTCAGCAATACAGAGCAGAACTGAAGCAAGTTTCCAAAGAGTGACATCTCTACTATCACATATCAGTTTCTGTTTAATTATTTTCAGCCATCAGTCATGTTTACAACTAAGACAGAATCCAGCTGAATTTGTTGAAGCACTGTGAGCACCTGTCACCAATGGCTGCAGCACTGGCCACTGTTTCTTTAAGGATCACATTTGCAAACTCATTGGCTTCCCAAACAGTAACTGCAGTCCTCTTATGCCAACCACAGTCTTCATCTCCCCACAGACCCCTACAGCTCAATCAGCCACCACCTCCTATACAGGTGCATAATTCCTGAGTGGTTCATTCTGGGAACTGCCTTTCGCCTGTGGCTGCTCTGAGAACTCGTATTCCTTGGATCTACTGATGCTGCCTAGCACAGACCTACCGAAAACGTGCATGTGCCACTAGGTATGTGTCAGTATCTAGAAGTAACCTCTGATCCATGAAAGTGTTATGACTTGGCTGTTCTATTCCATGAGAAACATTTGTGATGGGCTTATCTGCTCACCTTGGATGTCTGGATTTGCCACCATATAAAGCAGGCCCCAGATCAAAGTAGTGCTTGTTGTCTCTGATCCACCCAAGAAAAGGTCATTTATAGAATAAACCATGTTGTCTTCATCGTATGTTGATCTGGGTTCATCTTTGGACTACAAATGATAAGAAAAAGTAGAGGTTTATACATGAGAGCTAGGAAGATCTGAATAGGGTTAAATGTCATTTTAAGACTGGTTCCAAGCTGCAG
Organism: Pitta sordida; assembly: GCA_013390025.1. Taxonomy (NCBI): domain Eukaryota; kingdom Metazoa; phylum Chordata; class Aves; order Passeriformes; family Pittidae; genus Pitta; species Pitta sordida. Next base: position 229,084 of record WEKX01026859.1, on the reverse strand, counting down.
TGTGTTCTGCCTATAGGACAATAAAGAGAGACTGTTAAAGAACGCTGGACACCAAAGGTGACTATCAATAAAAAAAGCTAACATTTCACAAACAGACAAACCAGCTTTACTCCCCTTCTTAATCACGAAGCTACATTATATGTTCTCCATAGAAAAGGGTTATTGACTTAATTGGGCAAACAGTGGTTCATTTAGAATGTTTCACAAGTAAATCTTTCTCTAGAGATGTCTAGCAGCATGTCATTCCTCAGGCCTCAAGTCATGAAGTTAGTTTTTCTACCAAGCAATACAGTGACCAGGTAATGAACACTGGGCTGTGGAAAGTTCTTAACCTCTGATGTTCAGGTTTCTTCTCCACTACAAGGGCACAATAACTCATGTACAGCTGCCCCAGAGTTTTACAGTTTTCAATTAGAAGTGTCAGGATATGCATGTATACACTGAAACTATAAAAGAACATCATTATGGTTTGGAGGAATTCATTGTCTAAATTTAGGGAGCTTATGCTTAGAGGTCTTGAGCCTTTCTCTTGCCAGCAGAGCAATTTAAAAGTGAGAAAGATGATTTTCCTGGCTGTAATATCATCTAATCTTTTTTTTATTGCCCATGTGCATCTATTACAGACAGTTCTATTTTTTAATAAACAAACTTGGATGATTTCCACCCCGTAGAGTCCCAGAAGAACGCACTGAAACAATTTCTGGTCCACTGATTTTCAAGTCTCATAAATCTTAAAACAGCAATGAAATGCTTTAGAAGCAGTTAAATGCTTTGCAAGGCCAGATGTGTTAATGTGCTGGTATGAAAAAAATGTAAAACAAGAAGATTCCAGGAACTAGAAGCCTGTTAGGCTGACACCTATTCTGGCCATAAAAATGTGGCAGCTGATGAGGTAATTGATTAATAAAGATTTACCAGCTAGAACTACAAATTAATGTTACTTTTATTATATAGAAAATTGAACTTGGTAAAGAGATCTGACTTTTTGATAGAAGTGCCTGCTTGGACAATAATGAAAATTTCATAGTTGCAATATGTTTGAAGTTCACAAGATGGTTGCTTTTGTTCCCCACAATAATAAAAAAGTCAAGCACTCCAAAGCATTCATAAGACACAAGCTAAAAGACTGAAGACAGAAATAGCTAACAGACGTTTTCCCCTGTCTGCACATCCATAGTGACCAAGCACAGCAGCAGAGCTGCTCAGGGCATACACAGTGCCCAGAACAGCCCCCCCCATTCCAGCTGTGCCAGGAGATGCAGGATGAGTCCCTGCAGCCTGACAGAACACACTTACTTTTTCAATGTGGTCCAGGTAAAAGTCAATGAAATCCTGCAGCTCGTCTGCTTTCCCACGCTCCACGTGCATTCTGATCTCTCTCCGTGTGAAGGAGCTCAGGACATCATAACAAGCCAACACCTTCTTATGAGGGCCAGGGAGCCGGGACATCAGCCAGGGGAATATCTCATACAGCTGTGGGAGCGACACACAAGAGGTACTGCAAAGTCTCTACCACTAAAAACTGCACTAGAAAGGCCTGCTGCAAAAACAGGGTGATGTTTGTGTTAACATGGAGTTTGGGCATAATTAAAAAAATATCCTGACAAAGACTGTGCTTGTATGTAGTCCTAAGTTGTGCAAAGTACACTACATAATTTCTAGATGTTTTCATGGTAATATTCAGAGTCAATAGATTTTCAGCTCAACCACAAGCCAAATTAGAATTGTTATAACTAGAATGTGTTTTATCTCTTCAGTCACATACTCAGTTTACGTCTTCAATTACTATGAACTTCATTCAGGTATTTTAAAAGTGGCATCCTGCCCTCCAGTGGAGAATCCCGGGAAGGGAGAAGCAAAACTTCCAAATGTGCAAAAGGAGTTGATAAACCCAAAGCAAGCCTGTGGCTGCGATACAGGCTGGGTAATCCCCTAAACACTCTACCAACCGGCCTCTCGATTAAATCTCAAATATTGAAACCCAGAATAGCTAAGGAACCTGACAGATTTGAGTGCTCTCCTCTAGAAATGAAACAGAGGTTATCTGACACAACCAGATTACTTTTTCCTTCTCTCTTATCGTTTGGGGAAATCTGGCTAAAGAAATAGCTGCTAGAAAGCAGCTATTCTGATATTCTTTCTACCTATTCTGATAGCTAATTCTGATTTTCAGCCTATATTTATGCCTGAGTAATTTTTATCTGCACTGTACTTTCTCCCATCCACCTTCCTGGCTACCAGTCCTGCCCAAACTCCCCCTCTGTTTCTGGAGAGCCCCAATCCACATTGTTGTCCTGGTCAGTGCTAGAAAGCATTTGAACCAGTTAAGAAATGAGAATGTGGATGCAGCAATATTCACTTTTTACATGACACTGAGTACTCTTTGCGTGCAGGAAGTGTGAAGATTGTGGCCATCCCTCTGGAATGCTTTGAACCCCTGTTCTTAATTCCCTGAGCAGTATCTAATTCAATGGGCTAAAGCAAAGCCAGGATAGGAAGGAGACAAGAAAAGGAGGCATGTTCTCTCTCCTAAAAGCAGGTCTTGCCTGCCACCACTACACACAATTTGCAGGACAAGAGTTAGCCTGAACGAAAGGGAACTGGACCATAACTCAGTGAGAAAAACGCTCCATAGAATGTGAGAGAAAATCACTGTATTACAGAGTTTGATTTTATATTTTACGTTAAGAAACTACTGGGTAAGATGTATGGGACAATTTTAGCAGTGGAACCCAAACTCATGGGAAATCTTGAATGCACTTCTGGGCAGAGCAGGCCTCTAGTGTCAGATGAGTCCTTGACTCCCAGATTGGTTGATTGCCAAACTTAGAGTTATATCTGCTGGCTTAGTATTTCCTGTTGTGTGTTGTCTGTGCCTAGAGCTGCTCATCACTCAACGTGAAGGAGTGGAATTTCTCTGGAAAGTCTTCAAGTCCACATCTTATAGAGGAAATGGTGATAAGTAGCCACAGGCAAAATGCTTCGGTATTTGAATCATTCTTCTCTCTGTTGACTGTGTATAAAATAATGTCTAAACTTGGCACATGAGTCATGCTTTTAGACCTGACATTTAATGTTTAAGAATCATGTTGTCCAAGGCAGGAATTTGTGGTGCATAGTGGCTGAGAAACCATGACCTGGGAGCAGTCAATGAGGCTGTGCCTTTCTGCAAAGGAATTACCAGAGTGCATTTGAACACAAATGCCTAAGGCTGGTATGTGGAGCATTAACATCACACTTGGAGAGAGTGCACTGCCAGTAAAGCTGTGTGGGACATCACTTGTTCAAAAACTTTCATCTAACAGCCACCTCTTGAATCTGCATTTCTCAATCTCTCTCTTATTCAGGAAAGTACAGCAGATTGTTCACTTACAAAGTGATGAAAGCTGCCCGCGAATTTGAACAGATGCTCTGTGGCTCTAATCAGTTCATGAAAGGTCTCGTCCTCTCTGGAGAAACGATGTCCAAACACAACAGCACAAATGACATTTGAGACAGAATGAACAAGAGGAAAAGAAGGATCCAGAGGTTTCCCTGCAATCATAATAATAAATGTCACTGTTAATGTCTTCTGCTTTAGAGAAATCACAGAATGCTACAGGTTTTCCACAGAATTTTCAAGAGAGCATTGCTTTTCACAGACAAGTAGCAATCTTCTTACAAAATTGTAGTATCAAACTGACTCTTCACAACTATGGTGCAATCTCATAATTCCAGGAATATGTGACACCCCACAGAAATGTCAGGTGTGTAAATGCTGAATAATATAACAGAGAAAATTTAGAGGTAAGAAAAAAATTCTATGCAAATTTGCATTCTGTCAAGATTCCTTGAAAATACAGGACTTGGGTCTTCACATTGTCATTTTCATTCCATTCCACATAGACGTGGTAAGACACTGCACACTCTCTCATGGAACAACAGTTGCCCTTAATTTCAGAGAAGGACAGAGAAGTTCTTAGTCTTCTCACACTAAGTACATCAGACTAATGACAGAAAATTACTAATATTTATTGCAGAGATACCTTTCATACTTGCAAAGTAGGCTACCAGGTATTGGGCTTCTTCTTGAACTCGATGCTCCAGACCTCTTTTCCCCAGACCAAGGTTGCGTAGAGTCCTCAGTGCAAATCTTCTCTGCTGCTTCCAGGTGTGACCAGTTGCCAACATAATCCCTGCATTCATTAAAGGAAGAGCTCTTTATCATGCTAATATTAATGATAGACAAGGGCAACATTAAAACATAAACAGAATACAATTAAACTATTGCATTGCCTAAGAACACAAAGGCACAAAGGAACCGCTCTGGCATGTAAATATGTTGGCAGGACAGGCTCAGCTGGGTGATAAGATGATGACTTGCTGGATAAAGCTTGATCCAAGACAACCAGATATCTCAGGAAGTCTGACAGCTGTTTCAGACACACTCTCTGTAGTGCTTGTCTCACACTTGCTGCTATGCCCAGAGCTCACCTGAATCAGGATGATTACTCTCATGAAAGGAAAAGGGGAAAGATCTGACTGTCCATAGTCAGAGAAAAGGGAAGAGAAGTTCAGTACTTAGGCTTTGTGACAGATATCTTCAGGAGAAATAAACTTCATATACTAACAGGATCTTTATTAGAGTAAAAGGATCAACAATGACTGAAACAAATCCAAATTAGACATATTTAAGAAAGTAGGTTTCCTTAAAAAATGTTGAGGTTTCAGATAAAATAAATGTTGTTTTTTAATGCACGTGTTCATGAAAAACAGGAGTTTGGGAATTTCCCGTGTGATTGGTGAGTATGAAACATACAGCAAGGTTGAACTGAAGTGTGCTGAACCTCCAAGTGCAACTATAAGAGTAAGAAAACATTCACAGAAAGAAGGGAATGGGTAAGCAGGTCCCACCATCAATCTCACTCTTCAGTTGAAAGCATGATAATGGGAGGCAGCAAGTCCAGGATAAGGCTGTTTCCTGCTTTTCCTCCACTTCTCTGTGGCACTACTTACCACTGCCTCATCTCATCACCTCTGAATCTTCTCCACTGAATATTCCATACTAGGCATTATGAGTCTTTTCTCTTTTGTTGGTATTTTCCTCCTAATACTATCCAGAAGTTATTTCACGCCTCCCTACCTCACAGCTCACCTGGAGGTCATTCCTTGCAGACAAACCCTGCTATTGTGGTCCCTCTGAAAAGTGGTTACAAGCCACAAAAGAGCTGCAATTTGGCGAGATGGTGCTCTGATGCACTACTTATGGCAAGAAATCCTCACCTTTTCCCTTGGCCATTGCTCGGAAGAAAGGAGACACCATCCTCCCAGAAACATCTTCAGAGTGAATAGTCATACCATCCCTCACTGCTTGAAATCCATTCAGTACAATCACTGGGGCCCAGCCAAACCATACGGTGATTACGTTTCCATAAATTTTTGCCAGCTAGAGATGGGAACGAAGCCAATAAAGCACAGATGAAATCCCACACACTGCAAACAAACAGATGATGAACCTGTTCTTACACTGATTACAGGACCAGCCCTTAAGTGGAGTGACATTCTCCATCTTTCCCACAAGTTTACAACTATCTGTGGGAAGGCATAAATGTCTTTTACAGCATTCATTGTTTGAAACAATTAAGTATTCCAACTTTTCAGAGCCACAGGTCTGCGGCAAGAAATATTATGTGTGCTTTATTACTGTGTATAAGCCAAGGCTCAGTTCTCAACGTTCCACATGAAAGAGGGTATTTTCTATTCATTAATTTATTTCAAGAGGATTTCTATCATTCGCACAAGTAAAGTAGAACAAAGCACAAGAAGTAACTGGTTTGAAGAGCGTGTACCAGCTGCGCTCTTCCCTCCCACCCATTTTCAATCCTGTCAATACAAACGAGCACATACACACACAGTGCATCATATATATCTTTTTACTGCTCAACCTAGAGAGTGCCAGTGCTCAGAAAGATAAAAATTCGTGCTGTAAAATTAATTTTTTTTTCAATGGTATCTTTTTTTAACTGCAAATCTGATCTATTAACCCTGTAGGCATTTAATCCCAAATAGTACCAAATTTGACACATGAATTTGTCAAACTCAGTCCTAAAACGGGATGAGTTTAAGCATCAGAATGTTCTTCAGACGTGCAGAAATTCCAGTTTTCTTAGCTTGGCAAACTACTTTACACTGGAATAACTTTTTCTTAATTTTCCTACCAAACCAACAGTTCTGAACCAAACAGAGGATGATATAAAAAGGGCCAGTTAACCGTTACAGTAAGCTATGCAATTTTGTATACAGTAAGCAAATGTAATTCTGGGAGAGGATGTTTCCACACAGCAAACAACATGAGAAATTACAAAGACTTCTAATCAATTAGGATTATCCGAAAATAAGTACCTTCATGAGGAGATCACGGTTAAACTGAAAGTTCAGCTGTATCAAGGTCCCGAAAATTGGGAGAGGGATTGGTCCAGGAGGAAGCTGTCTCCGTACTTGCTGCAACTTCAAGAACTGTGTAATTAGAAGAAATACAGCCATGGCTATAAGAACTTGACTTATTGTCAACATTTTACCGTCTTGCTTTCCCCAGCTTGTCTTTGTTCGAAATAGTCTATCGAAGCTATTAAGGCTGGTTGCTCAACCAGTCTTTTCATAAGGGCTTGAATTTCATATAACCATTCCCCGCCTCTAACCCTCCCTCTTTATTTTCAGCCACTCCCTCTTTGTCCCACTTACTACGTTCTCATCCTTAAATACATTTAATGGATGCACACCCCTCTCCCTCTTCTCATCCAGATCATTCTTTATCCATTTATCAAATATGGATCACAGGATTTGTAGGAACAGTGTCTTAAAAGACTAGGGACAACATTTTCCAGGCAATGTAGAGACGTGTAAGTTCTCCATCTAGTTTTTCTGAAATGGTTTTAGATGGTTTGTGCTCCTTCAAATACCCCAGGAATGCTTTTAGGAAAGCAATAGCCATACATACAAATTAAGCACGCAAAGGTAAGTGGACATTAACTCTTGGAGTTTTTACATATATTCTGCGTACATGTTGTATCTAGTAAAGGCAAAGAAGATAGAAGCTAAAAGCCCACATTTATTTTAAGATACCACTATCTGATGTTTAATATAAAACCCAAAATGTGTTACACTTTCCAATGCAATTGAAAATATAACTAGTTTATATACGACCTCACTTTTTTCCCCCCCAATACCTATTTGCAAAAGGTAACCTCACTGAGGGTTTCTCCTGCCTCTGAATTTTCCCTTTTAGTCTTGATGTAAGGTGGCTTAGTTTTGTTGTAAGTTTATGAGATAAATAATGCATATTCATATAGAAAATACATCTAGTATGACACACACCGATTAAAAAAGAAAAAAAAAAAGAAAAGGAAAAACCTTAGGAATTTTGAGCTTCAACCAGAACTAAAGACCCAACAAGAACTAGTCAGGACATGCATGTGTCACACTTGGTAATTAAGAACAGAGTCTGTAGTCAAGACTATGTGCCAAGCTTCAACACATACAGAAACCATGAACTCAATACCAGGGGTGTTCACATGCCTTAAATCAGACCATGGAAACCACACAAGGGGAATTCTGGGCACCACAGAAAATGATCATTACAGTCCAAAGTTACAGAGCTAGATTGAAATGTTAATGGATCAATGCTTCCCTGGCAGAATGCCCATCCTCTGAAACCAAAACACTTGTAAAAGAAGCATGTTCACAGGTTATTCTGAGTTGGAAGGGACCCACAGGATCACCTAGTCCAATTCCCAAGCGAACGCCCGCCCATGTTTTCACTGATCTTCTGAAAAAACTGCCAAGATGGCTTTGTGTTCCAGCTTGCTTCTCACAAGTGTCCTGTCTCTGGGACAGAAACTACAGTATTTCCAGGATTTATGGCTCTGGAGCATGGAATAGGTGATAGGTTGGACTTGATGATCTCTGTGGTCTTTTCCAACCTTACTGATTCTGTGATTCTGTGATTCTGTAATACCCTTAGCCAGAAAGAATAGCTTGGAATCTGCCATATATATGTACCTGCTAAAGGCAAACAACTTCTGCCTCTCCTCCTGCTCTCTAGGTGCATACAGATGAACAATTCTCTTACCAGAGTGAAGCTGCTGCCAGGGGGATGTTGGCAGTTCCAATATAAGAGGATTTCTGGACCTGTCAGCACATGCTGGACATGGGTTGCACCATCCCATAATGGTAATCCTGGAGGGGAAGAAACTGGCAATCCAGGTTTCATCCTGTTTGCAAATTAGTGATCTCACACATCCCTGCCTGTTAGCGCAGGGTGCTTGAAAACACAAGGTAGGCAGAGGTACCCGAAACAAATACAGCTGTGATAATAATGTCAGTCCTGGAGATGGCACTGTCAGCTCATCAGGGTATAAAAATAATCCTTCCTGTACTGGCAGTTTCCAGTTTGTACCTCATACAAGAAGAATGTACCCCAATTCCATGAAATAAAAAATCCCTTGTTAACTGCCAGTCGGCAAACTCGCCAAATGTTAAACATTCACTTTTGCCAAGTCCTTGGGCACCAGGCTCATAAAGGGCTTCAAGAATTCTTCAATAGTGCCAAATCTTCTCTTGGTCATGATATGCTAATTAATGCTGACTGATGAAAAGTCAGCTAACTGTGATAAAGAATTAACGAACTGCAAGAATAAATGTAGCTGAAGGATGTGGAGCAATCATCACCAGTAGCCCACCTGTCACGAAGAAGCTATTCTTATGTTGCTGGCAACCAATGGCCTCATAAAAAAAAAGACGAATTATCGACACTTTGTGATTGCTCATTGTTGTCATTTGTCTTCCGGCCTTGCTCCTTACCTGTTTTATGAAAAGCTCTCCACAACTGCATGATGAAGAGTTGAAATACCACCTGTTTTTGTGGGTGAAATCCTGTACTGTCTTGTCAAGTTTCAATGATGGAGTTGTACACAAGATTGCTCAATAGCAAACTGTATCAGTGTAAGAGAGTGTTATCTCAGATTGTATTATCTGCCTCTCCAGAAAGCTTCCTTCAAGAGCTTCTTATATCTCACGTACTCACTAATATCCTGAGACAGACTGGAAGACCTCTGAGGCTCTTTCCACGAATCCACTGTGGCTTTATGAGAAAGAATGCCCAGATTCATGAGACTTCCAATTTATAGACCTTGCTTCAAATTATTTCACTCTTAATCCCCTTTCCAGATGGCAATAAATAAGGACCAATTCTAATTCTTCCCTTAGTGTATTTATTTGTTACACATCAGGAGAAATTTTCCAAGATTTTCAAAACAGAAGAAAGGAACAAAATATGAACTCTTTGTAGCTACACACTCCTCAGGATGCAACCATCTGAAAAGCATCTTTCAGAGTAGCAATTAACCAAAATAAGAGGAAAGCAAAAATTTTAAGACATGAAAAAAGGAACTCACATACAGAAACAATCTTACAGTAACTCCTCCCTGAATGTGCCATTTCCTATCGAGGAATGGCACAGAGCTTATAGGGAGGTGGCCTCATTGTGCTCCCAAAAACAAACTTGGTGTTGACTTCCTTCACTCCTTCTGGCAGGGTGAACTTGAATGCCTGTAGCAGGGTGGAAAAGACAATGAAGAGCTCCATCCTTGCCATCAGCTCCCCCATGCACACACGGTGCCCTGTGAAGAGACACAAAAGGCCATCAGCCAAAGGACTTCTATCACACCTCCCTTTCCCCTACTGGGGATTTTGCGTCTTTGCTTGTTTTCTGCAGACTTTGTCCTTTACTCTTAACTTTGTAATTTGATTATTCAGAACTGAAAGGCTGCTTGCATTTCCATAGAAGGTTTTGATCCATATTTACAACAGGCAAGAGGACATTACAGAAATGATCACCAGGGTGACGTAGTTTATTCACGGTCTTCCTCACACCATGAATTTTCCTGCTGCTACTTTGATAATTGGGTCTCTTCTCCAAGACAGACTGGATCTGTCCCCCCAAAAAACTTTTCGATGTGTCATTCCTTCTTTTTTTCCACATACTGTTGAGCCTTTTGTAGGTGCCTTCCCAGTTATTTTGGGGAATGAATGGGTGTTGAGTTGTTATCACAAGGAGTAAATAAATCCCCCTTCAGTGCACATACCTATTGCAAATGGTAAGAACGCTTCTCTGTTTACAAAGTTTCCATCTTTATCCAGAAAGTGGCCTGGGTTGAACTGACCAGGTGTCTCCCATTTTTCAGGATCAGACAGAACAGAATCAATATTTACAAAAATTGTGGTGTTCTGGAAAAAAGGAGCAGGGGTGTCAATGGAAATTATGACCTTAGGATCTACTAATATTTAGGACAAAGTTCACCTTAAGGGCACTGTTGGAACCCGTGGGATACAAGAGTTCAAGTCCCTAATCAGGAAAACCTTCAAAAGCCTTTCTAAAATCATCTAATAGACCAACGATCAAAGACATTCAAATACGCCACACATTTATACCTTTGGAACATAATATCCCAGCAGCTCCGTGTCCTTCACGCTCATTCTGGGAAGTGCAATTAAGATTATATTACTGTACCGCTGGATTTCATGAACCACAGCATTGGTGTAGGGCAGTTCTCTCCGATCCTCATAACCAATTAACTTGGAAGAACCCAGAACAGCATCCAGCTCCTTCTGGACTTTCTCTAAGGAGGAATATTCAGCTTTAAATACACAACAATCAATCTATAAGCTCTGTATTCGTATTTTTTCCTATTGCTTTTTACAGTCAGAATAGCATCCAACAGGAGGGAAAAGATATTTTGTAACAAAGAATGCCTTTGAATTCCCATAGAGATGACTTGAATAAAATTTGGCATTAAGGTTGTTTCTAGGTTGCATACCCAAAAAATACTTTAAAAATAATAATTGCAGATGAAGCTGTTCTATAAGAATGTATAGGTTGGTTCCTGTTACATTTACAGCTGTGAGGTAATTTATAAAAATGTTTTTATTAATGCTTATTTTTACAGGCAGGGAGTCAACTGGAAAAAAAAATTAATCGTGTATTAGGAGAACAATTTAGTAATTGATCAAGGATTGTTCTTCACTCAGAAACACATGTATTTTTCTTGCCATCTACAAATGGCCTAACTGCTATTCTGTAATTACTTGCCTTGGGAAGCAGTTACACAAATTAATTTTTCCCAAGGACTTATTTTTTTTTTACTTACAATCTGAGATGAAATGGTAATTTCTGATTAAGTTTTTATTAATACTACAGCCTCTATAATTGCAATTAGAATTACGCCTCGGAAATTTAAGACCATTTTAATATATCATGAGAGGGTAAAAGGTCACATGAAAATTCAGTAGGTGCAATCCAGTCTCAAATTTTAGGGCTTTTGAAGAGCCGATAGGTAGCAAAAATAGAAGATCCTTTCTCCTTACACTTCCACTATTTCATACTTTTCAGACTCCTGCTGTGCCTGGTACCAAGCTTAAACTCTCAAATATAAGGCCTTTGAAATGATTTATAGACCTTCTAATCCTTTCTATCCTGTGCACTCAAATTCTTCCCTTTNTTTCTATCCTGTGCACTCAGATTCTTCCCTTTTCACTCATTTTACTCTGCCAACCTGTATCTTTCTTCTGTGAATATCATTATGTATTAAAAGCACACATTTTCAAGCTCACACCCCACTCCCCAATATTTTTTTAATATCGACTTATATGTAGATATCTGTGTTTGAAGTTCTAAGCTTGATGGTATAACCACATATATATTACCAAACTCCCACTGTATTTAAGGGTTTTTCTGCTGCAAGAAGCCAGGAGCAAATCAAAGAATAGCAGTCATACATTTAAAAGGATGACCTGAAGACTACTTTGTCCTCAGTGGAAATTGGTATTATCATTATTGTCTGTGGAGAGGCGATGGTGCAACTTGTCTCAACTGAGACTGAACTCCTCCATCTGATTAAATTACTCACATACTGCATTTTATGTAGAACTCTTGAAAACAAAACTTGAAATGACTGGCCTCAAAAGAAAGGATGCAGCAAGAAGGACACATGCAATTCACTTGACTTATACTCTAACATTTACTTTCCTTACTATTCTTTGAACAGACACTGCTACTATTTGAACTGACATAGTTGCTAAAGAGTTGCAGACCTCTTTGGTCTGTGCTTACCTTGAATGTCAGGATAAACCACCATAAAGAGCAACGCCCAAGATAAAGTGGTCGCTGTAGTTTCTGTACCTGCTACAAAGAGGTCAAGGATAGTCTGGGACAAGTTTTCTTCATCGTAAGTAGAACTAGCATCTCCTTTAGTCTGCAGATATGAATTGAAAAGAAAATTGTGTCACACAGAAGAACTAAAACACCTCGCATCACAGGAATTACTGATACTGTACCATCCAAAAACATCCTGCCTCCACCCAACCACCTCCAAAAACCAACCAAACACACACCAACAACAAAACACCTTTTCTAATATTCTCTGGTACATCGTCAATTTATCTAATCCATATCCACTTCTTGTTCTTCAGCCATGACACAGTTACTACAGTACATGTTTCCCACTCCTGCTGAAAATGTAATCACAGCAGTCAGAAATTTCTATTTGTAATTTAACCATATGCAAATCTGTTACTATTGCAGTTACAGATAATCTATCTGAAAATTAACTTACATTATTACTCCATCCTCCGGCTGCCCTCATTTATTGTCAGGGTTTTTTCATTCATCTCCTATGAAGCATTTTCTATGGAGGAATTGTATGCTTCTACATTTATATTAGACACCATTATAATCAAAAGAATACTGAAAATCTCTTGTTGTTATTGGAGTGTGAGAGGACTTCAGAGATACTCACTTTATCTATCTCATCCAAATAGTAATCAATAAAATCTTGATTTTCATTTGATTTTCTTTTTAGTTTGTGACTTTCAACTTCTTTTGCTACTAGACTTCTCATAAACTCTGCACAGGACTTCAACTTTTTAAATGTTCCTAGCAAATGACTTGCAAGCCAGGGAGAGAGCTCATATAACTGTAAAAGAGATATTTCAGTTATCTGGAGTTATATATAAATATGTGGTATTTAACAAACTAAATTTGAATCCTACTACAGACTTCTGGGTAGGGGAGAAAACAAATGAAAGACTAATGACTGAATCTTCACTACTAGATTGAAAGCATAGTGCCCATTCCATGATTCGTTAAATTTTCTTAATCTTTCTTAATTCCATTTTTCTCTGGAGCAGAATTTCTCTCAGTTTTATACTATACAATTATACATATATTACCAAGGACCTCCTATAAAACATGTCCCTGTTCTCACTTTACCCAACACATATATAATTTCTATTTCATCAGGCTGACTTCCTTGACACCTGTGTATTTGAAAATATAACTATCCAGACATGGATTTATTTTCTTATGGTAGGAGACTGATTGCATGAGGATTTTTCTCATATTCACCTTTTTATAGATGAGAAGAAAATACATCACACCCATGTGATATACAAAGCACCCCAATGACGTAGAAATACTGAACTGTGTGGATTCCCTCCTGCTTATTTATTGTTCTAAAGGTATTCACATTCTTGCCCTTATACCATTATAAAACCATATCTCAGCAGAGAAGAAATAAAACATTTCTCACACGAATTCCATTCCTCTACTTCATTTCACTTTCTTTTTTCCCCCTATACAGATTGCTTCATGTCCTTCCAGTTACAGAATTACTGCATCTTAAATTATGCATTAGGCCATAACTTCTGGGCTCAGCTATTTAAATGGCAGCTGCATGACAAAGATTTATCTCCCCACAAGCTTATTCAGATTCCTGGCTTGTATTTCTTCTTCAAGCTATTACATAATTTTGCTTAACACTACCTGTCCACTTACCAGGGAAACAGATTAGTACAGCCCATCATTAAAGGATTGTACATCCCTGTGAAAGCACAGTGGAGAGCAGGACAGAATGTGGGACTAGAACATTTTTCTGGCTGTTGACACGCTGCTAAGATGTTTTAAGGACAGCTAATGTATCAGGGTCACTAATTATCAGGGTAATTAATTATCAGCAAAATTAATTATCTATCGGCGCTGGATGAATGAGACTGTACACACACACATAGAATTGGGGATTCCATGCACTCTTTCCCTGTCTTCTTTATTTTTCTAGCCCCTGCTCTGTGTTTTTACTATACTCTTTATAAAATAGTCCTTGCTGGTGCCAATCTTATTAGGATTCTCACAATTTTGCAGCTCCGTGTTTTGACTTCATATGCTCACTTTGCCATGCAGTTGGTGGCCACCTATCACATGTGCCTCAATCCATTCCTGCTCACACTCTGTCTCAAAACACAGGCTTCAAGGCCAGACACGTTTTTCTGTCCTCGCCAGCTGGGCAGCCAGTGCAGCCAAGATAACTTGTCCCTGCACTAATACAAATACTGAGAGCAGTTTGGAAATAACTGAACCTCTGTCTACCCATTAGAAGGTAGTTTAGGAATAATTTTACCTGCATCTTCTGGGATAATAAATCATAAACAGTTTTATTTTAGCTTATTCACCGAAAGTATCAAATTAGTCCCCAGAGCTTTTCAGATTTCTTTTACCTATATTATACTACATATACATATACTACATATACATATACTACATATTGCATTTCAGGGGTTAGTTTCAAACACTGGGTTTGTACAGGTAGTGTTTATGCATGAAAGCCCTTTGTACCTCTCCCAGCCATGTAACAAACCCTTGTGTGTCCATCCCCAAGACACAGGAAATTTCTATGCTATGATGAAGCGTAAGCAATTGAAACAAATTCTGAACTAGGCATCTGGAAGTACTGGAATTACCGATCCAACGTGTACTCCAGCAATTCCAGGTGCACTAGTAGTTATTTTTGCAATAAAAGTAACAATGAAGTTGCCTTTCTCATTGTCTATCTGTAGAAAGCAAACAGACAAAACTCATTTTCCTCACAAAAAAAGAGACGCTGTTGGCAAATCCTGCAACGGTGTCAACAGATTCAATCATCCGGAGGAAATTTGTATCATCTCGGGAGAAGCGATGTCCGACAATCGCTGAACAAATCACATTTGAGACAGCCTGAATTATTGGCATAGTGGGGTCCAGAGGTTTTCCTGTAAGCACAATGAGCTGCATTCACCATTAACATTTTCCTGCTGCTGCTTTTCCCACTGGCAGAAGAGCTGATAACATTTTTGTAAACATTCCTGACATGAATTCAATCATTGGGTGGCAAATTGCAATTGATTGGTAAAAGGCCCAAACCAAAAAGTAACCTCTGACATCTAAAATGTACTGATGGTTTAAAATAACCCCCAAAAATTGTTGATGGGAATGGAATCAGTAGTAATAATTAGAAAAATGCTCAGATTTCACCGAACCTTGGCATCAGCAGATCTCATGTTTGGCAATAACCAGGGCACCAGAATGGTCAGCTGAGACATTAAACAGACAGATGAATTTAGAAGAGAACCACCTTCTATTCTTTGCCCATACCTTTTAAAGATAGAATTTTTGATAGAATTTTACCTGTGGTTTCACCCTGTTATTCAGCAGCACTACCTGAACAAACTCCGTCTCTTCCTGAGGAACTCACCACAAGCCATGTGAGCTCAGCTGTTTCCACTGCACTTACCCGAGCAGAGCACAGGGTCGTGCAGCCTTGGTCAAAGCCTTTTGTACTTTATGCTTTGTTTTTCTTTTCTCCACAGGAATATGGAATGTTATAACACTGATTACACAGATTTTGTTACAATTTGCTGTTTCCCTGATGCAGTTACCATGATTAATATAAAACTGATTCAGAAGTAATTACACTGACAGACAGGGACCAGTATCCAAATACTGGTATATATAATATATCTATATATCAATATAGATATACTGCTACATTATAACCAGATAGGAGTCTCCAGTTCTAAATTCATGCCATGGGACTCCATGCTTCTGCAAAGAAATGTCTCATACAGGTCTTATGTTGCAGACCTTTGAGACTCAGCTCTGCATACACCCTTTAAATCCATTTTTTTAATCAAAGACTTCCCAAAGCTACTGACAACCCATTCTTCAGCAAGATCTCCCATTGCACAGACCAACCTGCCCACAGAGTCACATACCATTCGTTTTCCGTAAGTATTCCACCAAATCACAGACCTCCTCTTGTATTTGACGCTCCTGGTCTTTTTTCCCTACTCCCAATTTTCTCATGGTTGCAATTCCAAAACGCCTCTGCTGCTTCCAGATATGACCATTAGAGAACATAACACCTAGGATCATAATGAATTGAGGAATCATAATGAATGAATGCTGTCAACAACTTATAAATTAATGAATTTATACAGTTGATACATCCAAGAAGCTTCTCTTTTACTCTAATTTTTTCAGATTTTTGCCAGTTGTCTGGCAACATTCCTATTTGATTTCTTCTTGTAATTTAGCCATCTATCTATGGTATAGAAACACATTAGTTCTGTACTGTCATTACCATTCTGACAGAATCAAAAATAGAACTGTTTAAAAAAACTCATGAAAATAAATTTTTTCCCAATGTAAATTAAAGACTTTGAGGCTCTAAATCAATTTCCAAAACTAGGATTGGAACACATGAAAAGAATTTCTGAAAAGAATAATTACCATTTCCACGTGTTAGAAACTGAAAGATCTTGTTTCCAGGCCTTCCAGCAACATCTTCAGCACGGAGAGTCAGACCTTCCTTCACCGTCTGAAAACCTTGCAGGACAACTGCAGGACTGTTTGAAAGCCATAAGGTGAAGATATTACCGTGAATTTTGGCCATCTGTAGAAAAAAACAGCACCAGAACAACATGGGTGAGAATCAGTGTGTTTGAATCAAACAAGATGAAGTGGATCTTTCCCTTGGGTGACTGACCTTGAGAAGAGAGCACCAAATCTGTTCTTACATGTTATGTAGATGGAAATCAAGTTTCTACCTGAAGTCTCATTTATTAAAGACCAAGTTGTTTCTAAAATGTCAGCCAATACTGCCAAAATGTGAAAGATTATTTATCATGTCTTACAATTCAAACTCCTTGTAGATGATCTCTTTTATCTTCACCATTTGTTACAATACAGCAGCTCATGAGTTTGATACGAGTCATCGACAGATTTCCCTTGGTGGCTGCTTTTGCTACTCTTCATACAGTCCTTTCCCTGGCTGGGGAATCAGGACAGAGAAAAGTACCAAGTCTGTGGAGCAGAATAGGCTGGGAAGACTGAGATGTCACTAAAATTTCACAAAAAATGCAGGACAAGATGAGTAGAAAATTTTTACAAAGTGGAGGGAACAGGGATGAACATTGAGCAAAAATCTATATGCAAGTGCTTGCACATTTTTAAGAACATTTCATTCTTGTAAGGACCAATTCATGGATTTTGAAATCCTGGGATTTCAAAATATGTACTCCTCTTCAGGTTTGTGAGGTCAGAAACAGAGGAAAATGCAGCAAACAGCCACTGGCTTTTATTTTATGTTGTAGAATAATAACACTTTGCCTTGAAATATGCAACCTATGAGCAAAGAACTGACAGGACAGGGAAGAACCAGGGAAATGGAAGCATGAAGAAAAAATGGAGAGTAAGGTGCTATTATTTAATGTATTTATTATATATTTACTATTTAAAGGAATATAAATGAGGATATATGAGGAATATAAAACAATAGGATACAAACTTTAGAAGTGCTGCACATTACAACTGGACTTAGAAAAGGGTTTGAGCATAGGCATACAATAAATTAGTTCAGCCACATAAAGCTCAGTCATCTCAGCGGACTGAAGTCTCTTGTGAAAATCAAACCAAATTCTATGTCAGAAAAAAAATTATCCTAAGATCTTTTGAAAAATCTGTTGATAAAACCCCCATCCTTTCTATACTGGAAACACACATGCCCTCAGTAAGTATTTCATGGACTACTTAGAAATTGCCAGTGCGACAAAAGTCAAAACACAGAGATGTAAAAGACTACACACAACTAAAGACTCTGCTTCAAAATATATCTTCTTCAGATGTGTAAGGCAGGACTGTTACCATTAGTGTGGTTTTGATCACATGTATAAAGGTTTTCATGAGATGTTTCATACTAAGCGCAAATTTTCATACCAAGAAACAGATATTTTTATGGTCTCCACCTATTTTCACATTTATGCAATTTAGAATAAATCCTTCCCTAGCAATCAAAATAAGGCCATGTTAAACACATTTACTTTTCAATCAGCTTATGAGTCTATTAATTAATTGCCAGAAAATACATACTTTTTTAAGGTACTCATGATGAATTCTGAAGTTCATCTGCAGCAGGTTTCCAAAGATGGGGTATGGAGTCGGTCCAGGAGGAAGTTGTCTTCGTATCCATTGAACTTTCAGAAACTGTGCAGACAGCAGGAACAACACAAAAAATACCAGCACCCCACTCACTGTAACCATTTCCCTTCTGATTTACACAGTTATGTCGTCTCTGATCAACTTCTGTGCAGGCAGAGGATAGACCCAATTTATCTTGCTCTGCTGGTACCTCCCCAAAATAGAAAAAGATTTTGAAGCTTCTGTGCCTCTCTGTCTTGCCTTATTACTTTACTTCCCTACCCCAGAGATTTAAGTGTTCTTAATTTAAGCATATATGACATCATTCCATTATACTGCAGCTACAAATCTGTCAATCGTCTCTTCAAGGGGTACAAAATGCAGGTTGATTATATACCTCCTTGTGCCATGATGGCTGCTGTGACAAAAATCTCTGCCCACAGTACCAGTTTCATAAAAACCTTTTTGCAAGAACAGAGAAATAAAAATATTTCCCAAGGGTTGGCTTCATACCCAAGGGCAATGAGTGGGGTTACTGAAAAGTTCAGGCTCATCAGTAGCCATCACATGCACTAACCATGTGCACTGATCCTTCACTCGCCCCATATTATTGTTTGAGTCTGATGTTCTCTGCTATTCCCTTAATACTTTATTTTTTCCTCATGGTTTATATTGTATGTTCTTTGGTAGACGGCCAGACCTTTTAAATTTGTGCCTGGAGCACATGAAACATGAAAGACACTGACTGGTTATTGGGTAACAGGAGTTACAATGCTGTAACACCCAGGTGTCCACACTCTCCCTGTTTAGCTGCACAGGTAAGTGGGGCTGCACAGTCCACATGACGAAGCAGAAAGCAAAATTTCTTCACCCCCTCCAGCTGCCTCTTGGCTAAACCCCCCAGATTGCCTGCAGCAGGAGCAAAGGTGACACACAGCTGCCTCTGTGAGCTTCTTTCACAAGTGCTCTTATGCAACTGAGCAACTCCAGATATGCAAAGGGGAGCATTTCAGACAATACATCTTAGGTACTTGCACAGGAACAGCACTGGCTTAAACTCAGTTCATCTGACTTAGACACTTGTGCACTCTGGGAGGTCACCTAGATGATCCTGCTGCTCGTATGCCAAATTTACAGAGCTGGCACAGCTGAAAACAAAAGTTGTGAGGTGTGAAGCAACTCCCCTCTCCCCAGGAGAGCTGCTGGTCCATTCTCTTCTCTCTCTTCCTTTCAGCGCTTGCCCTCTACTTATGTTTTGAACTGAAACGTGCCATGGCCTGTGCCCTACCAGCCTCATGGCAGCTTGTCTGCAACTCATTACTTATGTTCCATGCCCCACATTCAGTTTCAGGAATAATCCCCACCTCCCACCCACAAAGCGAGTACCCTTCAGGCAAGTTCTGAGGGCAGCTACTCAGAGAGTAGCTCACCCTCCCGAGTTAATAACAGAGTTTGAGGATATGTTCCCTCTCTCACCTGCCTGCTGCCCAGGTCTGAGGAGTGATGTTAGGAAAGCAACCGTTTTCAGATACTGTCTGAGACGGATGGATATCCACAACTAAAGAGAAGTTATATGAGGAGTGGCTGAGAGAGCTGAGGGTGTACAGCCTGAAGAAAAGAAGGCTCAGTGAAGATCTTATTGCTCTCTGCAGCCACCTGAAAGGAGGTTGTAGCCAAGTGAGGATCATTCTCTTCTCCCAGGCAACAAGTGACAGGACAAGAGGACATAGCCTCAAGCTGTACTAGGGAAGGTTCAGGATGAACAATAGGAAGAATTTCTTTATGGAAAGTGTTGTCAGGCATTTGAATGGGCTGCCCAGAGGGGCAGTGGAGTCACCATCCCTGGAAGTGTTCAAGACACAGATGGACACGGCACTTAGTGCCACGGTCTGGCTGACAAGTGGTGATCAGTCAAAGGTTGCACTCAGTGATCTCAAAGTTTTTTCCTAACCTAAATGATTCTGTGATTCAGTGCTTCTGATTCTGTGAAATAGGGCAGCAGACGCATGTAAACAAAACTTGACTTTGAAGTGGGAAAACCAGGGCGTCTTACAAAAATTTCCCAATGGATATACAAGTCCTTTACAAAAATGGACTTGTGGGATTTTTTTTAAAGGTACTTAAGGTGAAAAAAGATTAAAAGCAACATGGATCCCAACTAACTGTTTCTAAACCTCTCAGTCTCTCACATGTCCTATATTTGGAGATGCCTGAGACTTGGGTGTCAACACAGCAGACACCAGCTACCCAATCACTTCATGATACTCATTTTTGCACCATCTTTATATTCATAGAAAAACTGAACTCCGGTTTGACAGTAGAGCACAACCCACCCTCCACTCCTGAGACAGTCTACATTAACACAACACAATGCAGCATCACAGGGCTAGAGATAGATTACAGAAGAGAACCACATCAGGTTGATCTGCTTGACCAACTGAGCTTAAACATCTCTTCTGCCAAGCAGAGAGCAGCTGCAGCAAGCTTCAAGCTATGGGAGTCATGACAAAAGCACCCATCAGCACCTACCCAGAAGCCTGAGAAAAGAGCACTAACCCTTAGCACACTGTCCCTCCTTAACAAAGATCAAATAAATTTTTTTAATCAATAGTATTATACTAAATAAAATCTGATATAGTATATAAAGAGCAACGACGACTAATTCTTGAACCATAATTGCAATAAGAAGTTATTTCCTCAAGGAAGGAAACTGGCAGAGCAGCAACGCATGTGCTACATCTACCAATAGCCCTCACTGTAACCTAAATTTTTAAAACTCACTGGATAATAAAGCCAGCCTCGCAGTCTGGAGCTTGCTGTCCACTAGCCCCACTTGGGCACTGCTGCTGCCAGCTGCACCTTGCACAGCTCTTCCCCCAGCGTTCACTCAAACTCAGCAGCTCTGCTGACAGGCTCCTGTCTGAAGGCTGTTGGTGTGCAGCTGGATTTGTGCTCACAGAAAACTCTCACAAACTGTGATGCTCACACAGCTTTTGGGAAACACCACATCCATGTCTCCTACTCTGCCCCTCCTTTGCTGGCACCAAGCTTTGCTCCACAAGGATTGCAAACTGTTCCCTTACCTGTGTCTTCAGGCTTCAATAGAGACACGGCCAACTCAGTCTGCTGTACATCACAGTCATTACAAACCCCGCTGTATGAGAGGACTCTTCCATAGAAATGCTTCTCAAATGCATCACAACAATAAAAGTTTAAAAAAAAAAAAAGATATTCAGGCCAGGTCACTGGTCCATTACTATTTATACCCACTGTGTTTCACCAGCAGTGGCGTTACCCTCTGCAATTCTCAGGCAGAGGATAGAATGGATTTACTTTTGCTTTCAGCCCAAGCCAGGAGCCTCACACTCAAATGAGGGGTTGTGCTGTTGTGTATCTGTTACTGCCAGTTTCAAGACATCCTCTCCTCGTGGCTGTTGGCTAAATAGAGCAGTGGGGTCACAGCTAGTTGAGATGCCCCTGCACAACGCTGTATTCCCATGCAACCATACCTAGGGGTTCTGGCAATGCCTAGAGCAACCACCTCCAAGAAGAGCATTCCCACACACCACTCTAGGTCTGAAAATGTGTGGGAAGCCCCTTCAGCGTCTGGCTTTAACGATCCTTCTCCCTACAGTAGGACTCCTGCCGAGTTTCTAGTAAGACCAGACATTGCAATACTTGTCTATGTTTATTTCATTTGTAATACAGCAGAAAGAAAGGAAACACAGACATTTTCCATACATAGGGAAAACAGACATATAGCACAACAAGGAGAGATTCACGCTGAATTTGAGCTAAAAATGAAAGCCATAAATGATGCACGAACTCTTAGATCTCTAATGCTGTGCAACCTAACGCAGAACTGCACAGAGCTTATATGGATAGGGCTTCATGGTGCTCCCAAAGATAAAGTCTGTGTTGATTTCCTTAACTCCTTCTGGTGCAGTGAATTTGAATGTCTGCAACAGGTTACAGAAGATGATGAAAAGCTCCATCTTGGCCAGCACCTCTCCCAGACAAACACGGTGGCCTGCAGAGGGTGAAGGGAAGAAGTCAGTCCCCAGTGAGGTCTGTAACCAGCACCTGCTTCCCAGCTTTTCAGAGGAGAATTGCTTAGCCTCTCAAGGAACAAAGAGCTTTGCTGAAATTTGTATTTTTCTCTCAGATTGAGCTGGCTGAGTGATTGAGATGTCTGCCACTCACCTTTACAGGATATGCTCAAATTACAGAATGAGATACCAGAGATGTTTCTCTGAAGTTTTTCACTTTGCTTCCTAACCTATAGAACTCTTCAGCTCTATGAATGGACTTTCAGTCTCTTGACTTCAACTGAGAATGACACGTAAGTGTCAGGTTCCTTCACAGCTTCCAGTTGATACAGGCTGACTTATCTTAATTTATAACAGTGAAAAATCAAAATAAAAAGAACATTCTACACCTAATGAAACATTTTCCTACTGAATAGTTTCAGTGAAAACAACTTGTTTAAGAAAAATCTCTTCCCAATTTATCAATTAACTCTGTCCAGGATATAATTTCCAGAGACAGTGACAAAGTCGGAAATGCAATGTTTAGGTCATTCAACTTGGATGTGTGAAACCCATGTTCAAATTCTTCTTCTGCCCATGTTAGGGCAGAAACCTGAGATGAGATCTCTCACAACGTGGCTGTTCCCTGCTGGCACAGTACCCAAGAACTCCTGTTAGTTTAAACGCACACACTGGTGAAAGAGTGACTCCAAAATCTCCACAGGAGAGACATTGCCATCTGGGATGTATTTGATCCAGCTTCTGGATCACCTATTCATCTTGCTGCACTGATGAATATGGAATTATTACAAAATATATCAGCTCCAGCACAGCAGTCTGCTGCAGAATGGCCACTGGAATAGCACAACCTGGTGTATGCAGAGGATGACCGAGGTTAAGGGCTCCAGCCTCTAAATGACTGGGAATTCTAGGGCCTTACTCGTTTTACCTTCCCTACGTTTTCACAAAAATCTAAGATCAAGTGTTTATACACTTTCTAAACAACTTACTTTTACAATCAATCATTTTTCTGGGCTGGGAAAAAGTACATGCTCCTGTAATTTGGGATTACTGTCCCTTTGGTCTTCACCACAACAAAAATAATACAGCTTCATCTAACCTATATATCCAGGCTCAGTTTTCAGTGCACCTACCTGCTGAGAAGGCTAAGAAAGCCTCTCGGGTCATAAAATTTCCATCCTTGTCCAAGAAATGACCAGGGTTGAACTGGTGAGGTGTCTCCCAGTATTCAGGGTCAATAAGAGCAGAGTCAATGTTTACCACAATTAAAGTGCCCTGAAAGGAAGATGCTGTTGGCTCAGTTCTGTCTCTCACACATCAAGAAGAAAACCACACAAATAGATTCCAGCTACAATTCCACACATGGAGCAGCAAAAAAGAAAGATTATTTTATTGGGGGGAATCAATCTCAAATAGTTCTGAGGGGGGGGGGGTTCTCAAAAAAAAAAAAAAAAGAAACGAAACTTCAGTATTTCAGGTTCAGGGATTTCCCTGCTGTATTCCTTCATGTCTCTTTTTTTTTTTGCAGCCTGTTAGCAACTGCCACAGAATGTGTGGTCTGCAGTTTTTTAGCACCTTATCCTAAATCTAGCAAAATTATCTTCCCGGGTCTGACAAGCTTTGACAGGTTTTGACAAATGAAGCACAAAGCACCCTGAAAATTAAATAATACATTTCAAATTATTTTTCTCAAGGTGGAGGTGGGAAAGGTGTGCAGAAAAACACCACAGAAAAGAGTTGTGCAGCATGGCCTTCGGGGAGGTTTAGCATTCTGGTTAAGTTTGGAAAGGCTGGATGAAGAAGCTTGAAAAAGATTTTAATTTGAGGTGAGATGCCAGTTCAGAAGCTGTGGGAAAACATCTTCATTATATTTCAAATATTATACCAGAGCAACAGGGAGCAGCAACCTGGCAGGTAGGCCACTGCAAACTCTTGTCAAGATCTTAGCCAAAGTTTTTTGGGGTCCATTACATTGTCCATGTCCCTGGTAACAATGTTGAGACAATGCTCTTCTCCTGGCCAACTCTTACAGGGTGATAATAAGAAAAAGAAGTCCTAGGTAGATGGAGCAGATGTTTAGTGTTATCTCAAACGTCACCAATGAAGAAAACATCCCATCTCTCATTTGTCCATGTGACAGACAATATCCTGGTATTTTTGGCAGTAACAGTCTGGGGCACCTTCTCTACAGACACCATTGTCCATTTTGGGTAAGTCTTCTCTGAGGTCTTTTGAAAGTGTAAGAGCTCAAATGTTTATTAAGTATTTTAAATCACAGGCTCCTGGAAAATATACCATCAGCACTCTCACAGAATTCTGGTTTAATTGGTGTTCAACTGGGGTTTTGGCAAGCATTTTCAGTCATTTATGGGAAAAGTCACAGGCCAGAGGGTATGAGAGGGGGGAAGTGCCACCTGCCAGTGCCATCACCAACATCCTTCCGTCCTGAACTAGAGGCAAAAGGTAGATGTGACTGCAAGGACCTTAATTCATGACCAAAGATGACACTGGAATACAAAGGATATCTGTACCTTTGGAATCTGATACCCCAGAAGAGTTGTGTCCTTCACTGCTTCTCTAGGAAGTGTGATTAAAATGATGCTACTGAAGCGGATGATCTCATGTATCACAGCGTTTGTATACGGCAGCTTCTTCCGATCCTCATAGCAGATGAGATGGGAGGGGCTCAGAACAGCATCCAGCTCTTTCTGGACTTTTTCTAAAAAAAATAGAAGTCCATTATAAAAATAAGCACTCTGTTTTGCATGGAACTGAGTTTTCATTCCCTTTTTGGATTATAGTAGCGATAGAAAAGAATAAAATGCATAAATAATTTATACTTACCGTATCTTAAACTCTAAATACATTTACACAACAATCTGGTTATGATTTTACTACATTCTGTTTCCTAGTTGACAGGTTCAATATTCGGACCATCTTTCCACAAGCCCAATAGATTTACTGAACGTTATAGTTAAAGGAATTGGAGCAAACTGTAAATAAAACATCAAGCTGATACAGACATTTAATTCTGCAAATGGAAACAGGATAATATTACTAAACCACCAACAACTGTTAATCTCTTTGGGCTGTTACCTCAGCTTCAGCAGGTCAGATGCCATACTTAGGCTAGTGAGTTTTTAGGCTTCTTATTTTAGCAGAGTTTGAAAGGTGTGTGTGTGCACAGGGCTCTGCTCATCCAGCATTCTAGCACCAAAAGCATCAAAAAAACAATTTCTAGCCCTCAGCCTGAGAGTCAAGAACATGTATGTGGCTTAGCAATTCATCACCTCTGAAAAACCTCTACCAAATAATCAAAAAATTTCAAAACCAGTGTGCAACTCTGCTCTTGTCCCGAATTTTTGAATCATCTTTGCTTCTTCCCATTATTGTCTTCCTTGTCTGTTTAACAGCCACATATATTAGAATAAACACATTTATTATACAGAAACACAACTGGTGTCTCAGTTGATGAACTGAAATAATATAATCTTATTACACATTCTGGATACCAGAAAAGCATCACTAACCCAGACTGATATTTCATCCTTGTGTTTTCAGCCTGACTGTATCTTCTATTACACACTTACAGTATCAAAACAGTCTGACAAAAATCAGTTAGACAAAATAAAGTATTATAAGATGAATATCCTTGAACTTGTTGCAAAATCTGTTAAAAAATCTAGGAAAAAAAAAAAAGCAAGCTTGATCTTAACTAAAAAAAATTTAAAATATAAGAAATCAGTGTTCTACTTGATCCATCCCCATGTTTGTGTCTACAACTCACCTTGGATGTCGGGATAAACCAGCATATAGAGCAGAGCCCAGCGCAGAGTGGTGGCCGTGGTTTCTGAGCCACCCAGGAACAGGTCAAAAACAGACTGCACCATGTTGTCTTCATCAAATGTAGAACTGGGGTTGTTTTTAGTCTACAGGTGTCAATGAGAAAGGTGAAAAGGGGGATACATCTGTGTAACAGCACTGACACAAACAGTCATCATTATACCTAAAGAAACAGCACTTCCAGAGGGCAGAGAAAATACAGGTACTTGAGCAGAACACAGATACTGGTGAAGACTTTCCTCAAGCAAGTGTATGGATTAAGTTACAGGTGCTGTTGAAAGTGTCAGGTGTCTAACACCTGTTATGCTGCCTTCCACACTGGCATGTTGCTTTCTGTTAACTTCCACAGCAGAAAAACCTGTTTCAAAGTGGTTTTACCCCACCCTTGTCCGTCTCTGCACGTTTGCTAATTTCAGCCATCTATTCAATACATAATGTTATCCTTTGAAAAGATTTATGCTTTTTTTCCTGAGCAGAGACTGCCATCATTTTAAGATTATTCTGATAAGAATACAATACCACCAAGTACAAAAATAATAAAAGCAGATATTTATAAGGCAAAAGGAATCTAAATACCTCCTCCCCCTTTTCAAGGTCCTCCTTACTGCCCAGCCCTCACTAAGGATTCCACAGTATGACAACAAACCAATATATAAATAATGTGTACTTACAGAACAAGTTATTGAACTAGCTATTCAAAGTTTGTATTCTGAATTTGAGAGCAGAATTTCTAAGCTGAATTTGTAGTGCTCATTAGTAATGTTGCTGTGTACAGACAACTGTAGAGAAGGGGCAGGGAACCTGTTATGATAGGATCTGTGTCACATACAGCATTAATTACTCACTTTCTCTATCTGTTCCAGGTAAAAGTCAATGAAATCTTCTGGTTCATCGATTCTGCCTTTTTCCCTGTGGCTTTTGATTTCCTGCCTTACAAAGGAACGAACAAATTCCCGTGAAAATGCAACTTTCTGTAGGAATCCTGAGAGGTACTGCACCGGCCATCGCAGAAGTTCACACGCCTGTGGAACAAGCGTTGAGCACAAAGGCAGTGAGTGACGCCCTATGAGAAGCTTTGTGATAGTGATACACTTTGGACATTTTTGGTCCTAAATTGCTGAATTAACTTCTCCAGGAAAATTGCTGAGTACATGTTGAGGACATGAATACATGTTAAAACCCCAAATTAAAGACAAAACAGTTTCTACCCTGGATTCTTTCCTATCCTTGCTGCATAACTCTACTTGTATTTGCCTTGTTAATTCACCAACATCATAATTTGCTGTTGCAGATAGATGTAACATGTATTATTATTAATAAAGCTGATATTAATAAATATTTATATCTATTACCTGAGCATACAGAACCCTTTCATTCTCTAAGAATATCACCTTCTCAGCTTAACAAGATTAGTGTTTTCAGTTCAGAAAGGTTCAGTATCCCAAGCATATTGCCTTTGCTGTGACATTCTAATAAAGATTATTAATATAATATTCATAACTGAATGATGCCAAACCCAAAGCACTGCAGGTCCAGTTCACATTCACAGTCAAATTTTTTATCAGAATTAAATAATGTGAAAATAAAATGGTACCATGATGTAATTATATTGCAATAAATAATACATTCAATTATCAAATAAGTTGCATATTAAATAAGTCATTTTCTCACAAAATAGCTTGGGCTGTTCCCAAAAGCCACTATACAGTTGTATGCTTCAATCAGCTGGCGGAAGGTTTTGTCCTCCAGGGAGAAGCGATGTCCAAAAACCGCAGCACAGATGACATTAGCGACAGCGTGGACAATGGGGAAGGAAGGGTCCACAGCTTTTCCTGCAGACACAGAAAAGCATTCATCTCCAAAGCAATTCCTTTACATTCTTTGCTATTTGGGATGCAAGATGACAATGACGTCTTACAATAAATGTCTTCTATGTTATTCAGTCTGTTATTCAGAAACACACAAAATTCACTGGCAAATGTAACAGAAGATAAACATCACTCAAAAATGAGGACAGCAAGGCTTCAAATATTTAACTCCTGGCCTTGGGTTTTTGTTTACTTTCCTTTTTGCTTTCTTTTTTTTTGGTTTAAAATCTCAGCCTCAGTGTTAATCCTAAAATACACATTGCTGAGGTCTGACTGTAAAAACAATTTTGATTGCACTCTTAATATAATACATGTTCCAAATGCATTCTGTTCCGGAGGTAAAACAGTCTTCACCCTTGGAATCATGCAGACTATGTATTATGTGAGTTCCCAAGCACCATTTCAAAGCCATACCGTCTTTGTCTCTGAAGAACTCAACCAGGTAATGGGCCTCTGTTTGTATCCCACGCTCCATTCTTTTGCTTCCCATTCCCAGTTTTCGGAGAGTTCCAATTCCAAAATTTCTCTGTTGTTTCCAGATGAGACCATTTGAGAGCAAGATACCTTCAGCCACCAAGAATCAATTTTACATCATGTTAATGTTGTTACAATTGTAAATGATAAACACAATAGAATCATCTTCTCACGATGAGCCACATCAGGGCAGTGTTCTTTTAATTGTATGTTGTTAGAGACAGAGAAAATACCTTGGTGAAGATATTCCCAGCTCTGCAAAAAACCCACTTAAGACTCTGGACTCACACATCTGCCTTCCAAACCTAGTCTTACTCCTTCTGAAGCATCCAAGAACAGTGGTCCTCACTCAAAACTCCACCCAGCCTGCTGAAAGCTGTCATGACAGTGGGGGGTTGGTGTTGCCTTTTATTTGCCCCTGTTTTGAACAAAAATTAATCTTTCTCCTTCTTCACATAGGAAGACTTATAGCCCAGCTGCTGCAATCTCTTACAAGATCTCATTTATTATTTTGTACAATCTTCCAGCACAATTAATACGTGCTTGTAAGCTGTGTTTGCCAACATCCCTCTCTGGACATTGCATCCTTGCAGATGTTGCCACATGTTAACTCGGCAGGGAGAGCAAGCACAGCTTTCCCCCAAAAAAGTAAATACATGTTTTTTCCACCTGGAAACCTGGTGGTATCTCTGACCAAGCTATTCACAGCCAACAGAGATTTCTGTGGCACTCTTTGGTGAGATCTAGGCACTTTCTGTGCTTGAGCTTCTTAACCTTATGCAGAACTTCTGGGTGTCATCACATCTCCTTGTTGTTTATGTTCAAAAATATTTTTTTTATGAATAGTGTGAATAATTTGTTCTGAGCATTATCTGTGCTACACAATCTCTGGCTTTTAGGGGATCCTGTTTTTACCAGGCTGTTTACACCAGATACTGCTGAGGTCTCACCCGGGCCCGAGTCCTTCCTCAATAGAAGTCAAGACAGGGCAAGAACCATCCAGCAAAAACCAGAGAAGGAAGAATAGGTATTAGCCAATCTGCAAGCAGCTTCCTAGGACTTGACTTTAACCTCACTTTGCAGATTCCTCAGGCAAGCTCCAGAATATTTTAAATCAAAACATGCAGACAACACTAGGAATGGACAAAAAAGACCTAACATGACATAAATGTTGCTGCTCTGATGAGCTCCTGAAATACATGTGTGACAGTGGGACTTTGGAGACCACTTAGAGTAATGATACAAAATTATGTGCTTCACCTTGAGCAGACAGAATAAGTCAGTGGGAACTTTCCAGTAAGAAGAACATGAAAGGAAGCGAAGAAAGTCACAGATTAAGTCCTTCCACAGACATGACCAACTTACCCTTTCCATTTGCCATTTTGTTGAAGAAATAGGTCTGTAGTCGCCCGGAAACATCCTCTGAGTTGGTGGTGAGACCGTTCTTCACCGCTTGGAAGCCATAGAGCACCACCGCAGGTCTGTGACCCAGCCACAGGGTACAGATGTTGCCATAGGCTTTTGCCAGCTGCAGGTTAGACCAATGCCAAAAAAAAAAACCCATGGGAGAAACACCAACCAATGTGCATGCAGCCAGCTCTCTTCCAGCATTCAGGAGATGAAAAGGGCCAGTGGTTGTGTTTTGAAGTGGAGGTGTTTACCACTGTAAGGTTCTGGGCTCTCTCTGGGAGCGCACTATCCACAGAAACATGAGCAATGAAAGAATAAATGCTCTTCCCATGTTTAAAACTTGCCCTGATTTGCTCTTGTGATACTGTCAGCTAAATGCTCCTGAATGTTTACAGATCTATACGAGGTTTCATGTTAAATTTCACCTACCCATTCTTCATTACATTTTTCGACTCCATATTTCATTACCTTAGGCAACAACCAGAACTTCTTGAAATTGCATATTCCAGGTGTAACTCTCCTAGTGCTGAGGATTTCAAGTTTCAGTGGTAGGAACTCTTTCCCTCCTATATAGAAACACTGTCAACTGAGGCATCTGACACAGATCCCATCTCTGGGCACTGCTCTCTGCAATGCTGTGGGTACTGTGAAAGAACAAGGTCCCTGACTCTAGACAAAGAAAAGTACAACTCTGTCCTCTCACAGTGTATCCCTCAGAAAAAAATTAGCATCAAGGTCTTTTAAATTCTCTTTTCCTGAATCCAACCTTCTCCAGCTACAACTAGGTACCTCCTGACCTGCAGGTTGCACTTAGCACATAAGGAAAAGTCACAGCTTGAAAAACAAATCAACACATTTGATTATTTTGTGACATTTCAGCTCAATGGAGAGTGTTGAAAACTGAAATAATCTGTATTAACAGACTTAGCATGGACCAAATTCTTCCCGTTAGATCTTTCCTTTCACCATCATTTATGTCCTTAGCTTATCCGCAAGGAGAACATTCCAGGCTGGACTTCAGAGAAACAACAGAGCAAAGGACTTGGCTGCATATGGGTTACAATCTTGTTTCCTTCTCACAACAGCAGAAAACATGGTGGTATGCTTTTCACATCTTCTAAATCCAAGAC
Organism: Pitta sordida; assembly: GCA_013390025.1. Classification (NCBI taxonomy): domain Eukaryota; kingdom Metazoa; phylum Chordata; class Aves; order Passeriformes; family Pittidae; genus Pitta; species Pitta sordida. Next base: position 197,991 of record WEKX01026859.1, on the reverse strand, counting down.
ACCATGTTTTAAAAGATTTTCAATACATGCCTGCTGAGGGAAATCTGAGCATTGCCTTTTTTCTTCAAGGCCAAATACTTAAAAACCGAAATATTTCGAGGCAAAACTACTAACAACAGTTCTGTTTAGGTTGCACATCCCCCACATTTCACATGAATCACACTGTCTGCAGATTTTACATAACTTGTTTAGGCACTTAAGCTAACTCAGGCTTAAATTCACCCCGCTACCACTTCAGCGTATCAGCAGCCATCACCATTTTTACAGGTTTAGCCCCAATAGCTCTTTAGTTCACATCTCCAAATATGTACATACCTTTTTCAGACTCCCATGATCACTCCTAAACTTTATCCACCAGATGCTTCCAATGATGGGAAATGGTGTCGGTCCAGGAGGAAATCCACGACTCTTCCATTGCAATTTCAGGAACTGCACAGTCAGAAGAAACAAAACCAGCGATATGAGAATTACACTTATCATGATTTCACACCTCCAAACTCTTATCACCAAGAAAAATGCTATGAATGTTTGTTGAAATGACTCTGTATTGTTCTTCTTAACTCTTCCCTGTCAAAATAAAGCTTTCAGAATTTTTCACCTCCCTTCTTTCCTACCACTCCTCCTGATCTGAGAAAATGAGGAATCTTCCTGTTCTTGAATGTGTTTAATCCATCCTTATGCTGCAATATGCTAATAGCTACCATAACTCTAAGATTCAGCAGAGATGAGAAGGCGGGAACCTCAGCCAGAATTATCCCTTTGAGCAATCAGTTTGATGGAATATGTCACTCAAAACACTGACTATGTGCACGCAAATGCTCAGGTACAGAGCTGCAGCTGTCATTCAGCTACAGACAAGGACAGGAGCACTCAGCCTACAACATTTTTGGGGCAGAAGCCAAAGGAAGCAGTCAGCAGTCTTGTACAAGAGTGGGTGCAAATGGGGACTTGGGAACCAAGGGCAAGGAAATGTTGTAATCTGAGTTTTCACAGTAAACAATACAGATGAACCACAAATAGCACAGGGAAGACTCAAACATGGCTAGTAATATTGACAGAAAGCACAACACACATCATATCCCAGTTAATCACATCGCAGGAGACACCTCTGAACATTCACTTTAGTACAGTGATGGGATCCAGACAGCTCCTGCAAAGGGTGATTTCTGCAAAGTACAGTAACACCTCGCTCATTCACACGTTCTGTTTCATGGCTTCGCTGATTCACGGTTTCCTAATCCACAAAGAGTATTCACAGGTTCACAGAGTGTCCTGGTTGATGCATGCGCAGCACTCACATATTCGCGCTTGCCGCAATTCACGATTGTGTATTCGTGGGGCTTTGCCAGGATTCGTGATCGCATATTCATGTATTCGCGCCTTTTGCTGCCATTCACGATCGTGTATTTGAGGATTTTGCCATGATTTGCAATCGCATGTTCGCGGCTTTTGTCGTAATTCACGTTTGCGTATTCATGGGGTTTTTTGCCACAAACCATATTTGTAGATTGGACGATTCACGTGATCCATAGGAGACCTGTAATCTGTGAATACAGAGGTAAGACTGTAGTGGAAAATACATATGTAAATGCAGTCCCGCTCACTGCCCTGCCCCCTCAGCCCCAGCGAACCCAGGGATGTGTTCCCTGCCACACCCCATGCCATGTGCCGAGAAGGGGTGGGCAGCAGATAGCGATGGGACATGCGTGGCATGGGACAGCAGGTGCCACAGCACAGTGGGTGCTGCACCCCCCACAGCCACCCTGGAAGCCCTCATGGCCGCTCGATAATAAACCTTTGACACAATGTGTATAACGCTTCCACACTGCTTTACAACACTCTCATAAGGGAGTCCAGCTGGCCCCTGGGCGAGGAGCACTTGCCAGTGCCAGCGCCCTGTCCTGCAGGGGCGGGCTGGTCCTGTCCCCCAGCATGGCAGAGGCACTCACTGTGTGTGTGCGGCAGTCCAGCGCTCACGTGACATGGAAAAACACCTCCAATGACCAAGGGAAGATGAAGATGTCTTCGCAGAAAAAAACCCGTGATGTATTTGAGCNATGGCTTCGCTGATTCACGGTTTCCTAATCCACCAAGAGTATTCACAGGTTCACAGAGTGTCCTGGTTGATGCATGCACAGCACTCACATATCTGCGCTTGCTGGCAATTCACGATTGTGTATTCGTGGGGCTTTGCCAGGATTCGTGATCGCATATTCATGTATTCGCGCCTTTTGCTGCCATTCACGAGATCGTGTATTCGAGGATTTTGCTATGATTTGCAATCCCGGCTTTTGCCGCAATTCACGTTTGCGTATTCATGGGGGTTTTTGCCACAAACCATATTTGCAGATTGGACGATTCACGGGATCCATAGGAGACCTGTAATCCGTGAATACAGAGGTAAGACTGTAGTGGAAAATACATATGTAAATGCAGTCCCGCTCACTGCCCTGCCCCCTCAGCCCCAGTGAGCCCAGGGATGTGTTCCCTGCCACACCCCACGCCGTGTGCTGAGAACAGGTGGGCAGCAGATAGCGATGGGACATGCGTGGCATGGGACAGCAGGTGCCACAGCACAGTGGGTGCTGCACCCCCCACAGCCACCCTGGAAGCCCTCATGGCTGCTCGATAATAAACCTTTGACACAATGTGTATAACACTTCCACACTGCTTTACAACACTCTCATAAGGGAGTCCAGCTGGCCCCTGGGCGAGGAGCACTTGCCAGTGCCAGCGCCCTGTCCTGCAGGGGCGGGCTGGTCCTGTCCCCCAGCATGGCAGAGGCACTCACTGTGTGTGTGCGGCAGTCCAGCGCTCACGTGACATGGAAAAACACCTCCAATGACCAAGGGAAGATGAAGATGTCTTCGCAGAAAAAAACCCGTGATGTATTTGAGCCACGAAACTTGAGCTGCAGAGAACTGAGGGATTAGTGTACCTGCAAAAAGCTGCAGAAAATAAAGAATCCAATGTGATTGCTTGTCCTAAAATACACATAGCCCTGCAGAAAGGGAGTGAAAGAGCAATTGCTGATCTAAATTGCTGCCTCCACCACACTCCCTACTGTCTTTGCCCTGCACTTTCTCTGAGGCTGTTGCTCCTTGTCAAAGCAGAGATGTCCCGGTGGGCTGTAAATTTCTCTTAAGACTTGCTGTCTAATAAACTTCAACCCATCCCTACAACTCCACTTCCAAAATCCATTGGTGTTACTAGCTGGCACAAAGGACACCAGGTCCATTTTGAAAGATGTTTCCACGTTTCATTCACACATGCATTATCTTCAGTAGCATTCAAGGTACCTTATCTCAGCTCCTGTTGAGAAGGGCAAGATTTCTCTGGAGATAAAGGCAAAATTTCTCTGGAGAAAAAAATTCCTTCCTCACACAGGAATTAATCTGGGTTGGATTCTAGAAGTTTCTTCCAGTGCCCAGGAATCAGGATAGAATATATGTGCAATAACCACACTGTCCTACTAGAAAGGCAGAGTTGGTCCTAGACTGTCTCCAAACCTCTCTCCCTGGGAAAGTCCAAACAAAACAAATGACAACAACAAAAAACCCAATGGAAAAACAAAGAGAGGAATGTTTACAACAGTCACTTTCCTTCTCAACAGCCAGGGCTCTTGCTTTTATTAATCCTGCTCTCACTGCACGTCAGTAATGCTCACTGTCTCAGTCTGTTATACCCTCAGAAAGATGCCTGAAAATGAATAAATTAGTTGCAATTCTTTGTTGAAAAAAACTTAGTAAATCTCCCTTAGAATACCTATACCAACCGGTTTTACTTTGGGATGTCTGGGGTGATTAGGTATTACCAGCGGTAGGAGAAAGTGATGGTTGTTACAATTCCTTGTAATGCAGAGTGATGGTGGTTGAATAAACTCAGTTAATGTGCCTGAATTGTGAATTAAGGACCAATACAGAAATAAAGTATTGGAGAGCTCAAGCAGGTAGAGGCAGGTGTTTATGGAGAAGCTCTCTGTGAGCAAGTTGTTTCAGGGAAAATCACTTTTCCTTCTCCCTTATCTTCATTAGATGTCAGCAGTACCTCTCCATGCAAGTTGCTCATTATTAGCTGACAAATACTGTCACAAAAGCTCACCAGCAGAGATAGCAGATGTTTAGTCAGTTCAGAAAACATTCTTTCCCAATAAAGGTTTTAGATCATAGGATTGGGAAGAAAATACAGGGAAACAACAGAACAGAAACAGTCATACCTGGAATCTACATCTTTGCTTTCATTAGTCAAACCTCAAGCTCTTTAGAAAACTGAACATCAGGGCTGATTAGGGCCAGAGAGGTAAACCAAGCTCCTGAGAGTCACAGACAAGCTGTGAACAGATCTAGGGAGAGAATTTGAAGTTCTCAAGCTCCATTCCAATACTTTGTCTGTGCAACCTAAACAGCTCATCCATCTTCAGGTCTCAACTACACAGACAATAGTAGGAAGCAAAAACCTATCAAAATTATTTATAATGCATGTAAGCAAAGTTCTCTTTTCCTGAACTGAACAGAAACACAGAATGAGGGCTTCTTTTGCTCACATTTCCCAGTCTCATGCGCTCTGAGCCAGGTTCTCCTTCTCTCTGTGCTTGCCTGGACATACAGTGTTTGTGTAACTCCCTTCCCTCAGGGAAATTCTGATGCCACTGACCCAATTAAGAGCTCTTCTTATGAAGCTCTTGAAAGATCATGGAGTGCAGGGGACGAAGGAACAGCTGAGCTGAGAAATCTAAGTTATTGTCTCCACTGGAAATCTCAAAAAACAAACCAAACCAAAAACTAACAAAACCCACACTTGCAAAAACCAACCCCCAAACCTGCTTAGCAATGCCTGCTCTGCTTAGCTTGACACCAACTCAGGCAGCAAGAACATTACCATGCCGAGCAATACAGCTTGGAACCAAGGCAGTGTTTTCTAACAGATGCTAAGCCTGTCTCTGAAACAGACAAAAAACAAGCCCTGGTTCTATGGCAGAGCAGGTGACACACATCCTGTGGCAAAGGTGTGCCAGGAACCCTTTCCACCCGCAGCACCCCCATCATTTGCTTCACACCTCTCTGAAGATGCTGTTCTTGCCTCGTCCTCTTCAGCTGCTGCATTTGTTCCCCACTCCTATGGCCTGAAACCTTCATTACAAAAGCAGGTTAATATCTCATCTTAGCTGGCGAGCTCTTGCAATAGGATTTGTGTCAGAGGAGATCAAGCAAGATTTATGTGGAGAATTACTGTTCACATACACTGAAAGTATTAAAATACGCAATATTGAAAAGCTTCTTTGCTTCTCCTTCCTTGTGAACTTCACAAAAGACCAAGATTTTGTGGAATAACTGCTGTACTTCAGCATGCCCACAGCTCTCACCTGGCACCAGGAAAACACACTGCCCACAGTGCCCAGGAGGTCAGGCTCAGGTTAACCCTCCTGGTGGGCCCAGCCTCACTCAGCAAGACCCGGATTACTCGTACATCAAGCGCTTGTTTCTTTTCGTTTTCTTTAAATTGCATCATAATCACCCTTATTGATAGGCACCTTCAGGGCTTAACTCATCTTAATCCTGGTCATTTTAAGTGTATAAATCATGCTCTCATTTATGACGTGCACATCAATAGGTTTCAGGGGTCTTTTCGCTGTTGCAAAACTTGCAAACTAAACAAACGGTTCTGTGCACAAATAAGAGGTAGAATAGCAATCACTTCCTTTTAACCAGACAGGACTGGCTGGACGAAATGGGGAGAAAAAACATATTAAGAAATTAAGTTCTGATGCACACAAGAAGCAAGTCAGGTTAGTCAGGTAATTTTATCAGGTAACTCATTTTAAAGCCTCAAAATCTGAAAAACTGTGTGAATAAATGACTGGGCAATAGCACAACTCGGTAACACGGCATTTTTTGGTAAACAATTTGGAACTGTCAGAATTGGCTGAGAAAGCCACAGAAGCTACTGAATTTCAAATTGTTTCTCAGGTTTTTTCTCCTTTTGACTCTACAAGAATATGATTCATAGAACCATGCTGCAGAAAATACTTACTAAATTCTTCTCTTTCCATTTTTTTGTCCCAAAACCTAAACAAATAGATAAAAAAGGCACACAGGCATGCTCCTTGCCCTCTGATAGTTGCTCCATTTCCACACTTTCTGGAAAACCCTGGGGGGAAAAAAACCCCAAACCTGAATTCTCATCAGCACATTTTTCAAGACTGAATAATACAAGATTGTATTTAACACATTTTTTTCTACTAAATCCCCAAACACACACAAAGAAATTGATTAGAAAGCTAACTGAAGTGAGTATCCACACCCCTAACACTCAAGTTTCTTCACGTTTAATGCAGTTAGGAAGCCCCTGGATATCTTTAAGTCTTTGTAGTAACTCAGGATCATAATGTACATTGAGTCCAATCAATAACTCTGATTGTGCTGAAACTTCTTGATCTGAGAACTGCAGACTGGAGAATTCAACAAGCCTGCTCAGAGAAATGATGATAAAATTTCGAAAGAGGCAACTTGTGCAATTGTCTGGATTGCCTTAATCTCCTGTACAGGGTTGTAGATACACCACAGCATTAGCTGAGTTCTTGAACAGAGTGTTGAAAGGTCCAAAACAATATATCAATAAGTATGAAAAGTAAGTCCCTTAAGTTAAAGTTTGCTACCCGTTGGTACAAACCACTCCTGAAATCTTATGGGGTCCGCAAATCATGAAAGATTAAAAAGTTTTGCCCCTTCCTTCATCTTATTCGTTCTTTTCCACAGATCAAGTAGAACCATTTTCACCTCCAAAACATGCACCAGAAGATTTTAAAATTTAGAATAAAATAAAACTTAAAAAATAAAATTTAGAAAGCACCATACAATCTGCTGGACAGAAGAGTAATCTTTCACTAGTGTTCCACATAATATCGTAACTTAACCTTGAATACGATAAAAGGGGAAAGTAAATACTCTCTTAATTATTGAATTTTTTTCCTTATTAGAGACATAAATTCAGCTTTATGCTGCATGAATTCTTTTTCATACCTAACAGACAGGTATTGTGTAGATGTTTCTTCTTCTATAAAGAAACCACATCTTAATTGTAGCATTTCTGAACAGCAGCAAGAAACACGTTTTAATGTTTAGCTACAGGAAACTGCCCGAGTTGTTGCCATTATACAAACCCCTTGATAACCTTGGATAACTGTTCAATAACTGGCAATTAGACCCAGTATCAAGTCTAAGAAGGAAATAAAATCCCAAGTGAAAAAAGAGATCACAATTACAGATCCTAAAAGGAGAGTGGGCGGTGCTTGGCTGACCACAAAGGATCACATAGTTTGGTTTTCTAAAGACTTCAACTTGGGAAAACAGGAGATGTGTTCTTAGAAACAGGCATGTGTTCTTAGAAAGAGTTTGGATTCAGTAGAAGAAATTTATCTATGCAAATCCAGATTTTCAGAGGAAGTTGTACTCCAAAAGAAAAAAAATAGAAAAGATTGAAACAGCCCCAAAACCTAAGGAGAAGTTAAAATGTTTGATAAGATGTTGGGGATTGCTGAGATTTTTATAGCTGTAGTACTATGTCTCCTGATTTTGCAGCTCCTAAAGATGCAATGGATGCGTAGCCAGCTTCCTCCAGGACCCTTTCCCCTCCCCATCATTGGAAATCTGTGGCTGCTGGACTTCAAACTTCGTCGAGAAACTCTCACTAAGGTATTTATTTACCTCTATGGTTGAAAATCACTCTGAACCTATTTTAACTTAAATTGTGCGTTGCAATAATCTAAAATGCTTTTTTTATACCTCGATCTTGATTATCAGCTAATTTCAAAGACTCCCAGGACCCTGCCTTATTGAAAATATGTATTTCTGCGTTATAGACACCACGAATACTTTATTCCTTGTTATTTTCCTCGCTTTTAGTTAATTATCAGAAGACTATCACAGAAGGCTATTTCTTTGACAGTTTTATTCTGTTTCTCTGTTGATATCCAACCCCGTAAGCCACCTCTGGTAGAGCTTCCTTTCCCTGACACCAATGTCACTGGAACAAAGCAGGAAAACCTTATTGCTGTTATGTTCACAGCACAGGTGCTTCATAAACCAATCAAAACTATTTTTAAAAAGTAAGGAACTTGTTTCAAATTATTTCCAGGAAAAATACAAGCATGATCTCAGGAAAGACAACTGCAAAAATTAAGAAAAATCACAAGGAAGCCACAGAAAATAATGCAAAAGCATATTTTTGCTTTCTTTGGAAATTGGAGGCACAAAAACAACCATAATTTTGGTTAATTAATGAAATAAACTGAAAAGCTCTGGATTTTGCTTGTATTCACTTATTCTTTGACTTGGATCTAAGAGTAAACCTACTCTTTTTTCTGTGTGTGATTCTTTTTCTTTCAGTGAAATTCTCATAGGTGTTCTTCTGAGAAATGTCCTTAGCATCTATTTGGTAAAGAACAGTTACTTTCTGTTTCCAAAGCAAATTAGTAACAGAAGGATAAATATTTCCAAAACCTGCAATTCAGTTCGAGGTTAACAAATGAGTTTAGTTACAGCTACAGAAAACTCTCAAATAAATCAGTATTTAAGAGTATGTTTCCCCTGATGAAGAGTTACTAATTTCCTGTCAATAACTCTTAGTTAACCGACACCTACGGAAACATCTACACGCTGTGGATGGGACAGACCCCTGTGGTTGTACTGAATGGATACAAAGCAGTAAAAGATGGCATCATCACACACTCAGAGGAAGTTTCTGGAAGACCTCTCACCCCATTCTACAGGGATATGATGGGCGAGAAAGGTACAAGTTGTTACACCAGGCTGGAATAGGAACCAGGTGTAAAGGAAGGTGCTTTCCTGTGCACACACACAGACACAGCAGCTCCTGCTGGACAAGGGCACAGCTGGGCTTTCACTGCAAAAGGGTTCCGTGCAGGGCCGAGCATGGTAAGGAAAGAAAAAACCAAAACAAATTCTTCTCTTACAAAACATGCCACTGACTTTTTTTCCTTCCCAATAGATCCAAAGGAACGTTTGCCTGGAGAATTTGCCCTTTAGTTGTATCACTTCTAAAGCACTTCTGCATAAAGACTGTTCATGTGGACAGAGCTGTTCTATCCTTACCAAAACCCACGGCCATTCAGTTTCCAGGGTCACATTCATGAGCAGCTGAAAACCATGAAATTCTCACTAGAGACCAATACTCAGAATCTAAAAGCGCAGCATCTTGTAGGTTGGACTTGATGACCTCTATGGTCTTTTCCAACCTTACTGATTCTGTGACTCTGTTAGTGACACGCCACCTCATTTACATCAAAATCTGCCTCCTGCAGTGAAAGGATTTCCCTTCCCAGCAACGAAATATTTGTTTCTGTGTTCTTCAGGTATTTTCCTGACAAGCGGCCACACCTGGAAGCAACAGAGGCGCTTTGGTATGACAGTTATAAAAGGCCTGACACTCGGTAAGAACAATTTAGAGCATCAAATTCAAGCAGAGGCCTGTCACCTTGTGAACATCTTTGCAAACACGAAAGGTAAATTCACTAGAAAGAAAACACTCAGAGCTTTTGCTGAAATGTTAGGGGTGGTAAAAGTTTCACAGTACATTTTTACAAGTCATATAGATATTTTTCATATTAGTAGGACTTCTACTGGCTTCGTTATTGCATTCTTTGCAAAAAGTGTTTTGTCTACACAGTGGGCAATATAAAAGTTTTTTTTAAAAATATGGATAGTTAAAAAAATATTCGTTATCAACATAGTCTTGGGGACAGCTGGTAACAATTCTTACATTCAAGGAGTATAGAAAAATCCTATGTTTTCCTCCATAAAATACACAATGTGTGACCTGCTGCAAGTCATTCTAGGACAGCAGACTCTCAGGATTTGGCAGAGCAAGAACCCCAACACAAGGAATGTATCATTCAGCTGTCCAACAAAACTTTTTTAAAGTTTTGGATGAAATAGAAACCAACAGAATTCTAGCAAGATGCCAAAATAAAGCAATTAAATATAAATATTCTGAGCAGCCAAACCCCTCACACACATTGTTTTCCATACTGATGTGAAAACACAGAGAGGTTGCCTGAGGTCTCTCTCCAATTCTCCTTGAACCAGGCCCATCTCTCTTCCAAGAGCAACATATTCACACATCTTTAAAATAGAAGAGATGAAAAAAAAATCTACTCCAAGTCCCTGTACAGCCCAAATCCTTACCTTCCATGCAATCCTTCCTCAATTTTAAACTCAAACACATTTAATCCTTCCAAGAATGACAAAAAACCTGAAGTCAGGGATGTATTTTCCATAGGAGTATAATTCAAAGGTTGGCCCTGCCATGGAAATGTGTATTTAAATTTATGATTTCTGGATTCAGTCCATTTTAATGGGAGCCATTTTCCATCCCACTATGTGATCTTTGCCTTTTCCGTCCCATTATTAAATCTTTGCCTTTTCAGTCTGTGGGAAAAAAAAATATATGGTGGAATTGTTAAGCTGTTACTTGAAAGCCAAAAGGAGACAAGTGATTGCAACATGACTAAGAAAATAAAACTCTAAATGTGTTGGTGTTGTTTTGAGGAGGAGGAATGTTTGGTTTTGTGTTGAATTGCCAAACTTAAAAACCTACCTCCAGATTCGAAGAAATAGGTTCTAATTGCTTGTGTTTCCATATATCCCAGACCACAAGTCAAAGAAGGGAAAAGAGACTTAATGTTTGTCTTCTCAAAACTGATAATCACTGTATTTTAGAAGAGTAAAGAGCAGATTGAAAATTAAGATTCCCTGCACTTACAGTTCATGTACCTAATACGTATTAAAGCAGGGTTCACTTCTGTGAAATTTATCTAGAAGTGGTCTGATCCCCTATTATTTTTACCATTTGAAAAAAAAAACAAAAACAAACTTCCTTGTTTTTCTTGCTGTGTTCTATCCAGAAGTACTCACAGTACCTCCTATGCTCACAGGCAAACCTTTTGACCCTCACACTTCCATCGTCCAGGCCATTGCAAATATAATTTGTGCTGTTGTTTTCGGTCATCGCTTCTCCAGTGAGGATGAATCTTTTAGCAAACTTATCAAAGCTATTTATTTTGTGATCTACTTTCAAGCGACTGTCTGGGGCAGGGTAAGAATTTAATTTTCTTTGTCTTATTCCTTTAAGTGCATTTGCACTTGACAAATCAAAACAATGTGACAATTATTACCAACTTTTCCATATCATTGTTCTGCAAGCCACTGTGCAGTAATAAACTAATGCATACCTTGTGTCATTACTGCCTTATAATCCTTCTTCTTGTCTAGAAATTTAGATTATCACTGGTTTTCAAAGATTTCCAACAAGTAATCATTTGCAGAATACTGTGTAAAAATAAAAGCAACTTCTAAAATACCATTTTTGCTTAGTCTTGCAATTACAGAAGTGCTGTTAACAATATCTAAGCCTTCAAAGTCCTGTTCTTTTGTGGAGATATCTTGCTTCTCACACCAAGATGCAAGTTACGTACTCTAGGTTCCCATAAGATACAGGTTACAATCTCAGCACATCAAGAAGAATACTTTTAGGTTCTTAGAAGACCTGCTATTGCTGATGTTTATGCAGATTTTGGCACATCAGCGTTCTATAACATTAGCAGCTTCTCCATAGAGATGCCTTTTAAAAATTACAGTAAAAAAATTAAGGTTAGGGAAATCTGTTTGTGAGCCAGATTCAGGCCTCAATTACTCCTATTCACCCACTTTCAGAATCCCCATTGCATTATTAGGTATTAATCCAAAAAGTAAAATCTAATCATGTTCTCAGTATTTAATCTCTCTCTGACTTTTATCTATTGCCTCTCATCCTAATTCAGAGCCCATGTGTTGCAATGAATTCACAAAGTTATCACAAAATCAGATTTCATTTTAAAAGAGTTCACATTCCTTCCTTTCTGTCTAAAATCACAGCTGTATGATGCTTTCCCATGGCTTATGCACCGTCTCCCAGGACCTCATCAGGAAGTGTTTGCATACAATGACTTCATGCACAGTTTGGTCATGAAGGAGGTCCAGAGCCATGAGAGACAGAACACAGGTGATCCGCAGGATCTCATTGGCTTCTACCTAGCTCAAATAACAAAAGTAAGTATGTGTTTATCACATTATCTCCCCTTCTTGTCCTCAACACCTCCTACAAACACTTGGTTCCAGTAACGGCCACATCATTTTTACGTGCACGCTTTATTTGTGTAGCACTGAAGATGTTTGTTTTGGTAGGCTGCTCACTGTTTCCATCAAACAATGGCAACTTATACATGACTGGTGAAATGTCTGAAATCACCCACTTCATAGTCTTCCTGTGAATATTCCCTACAGACCAAAGACGACCCTACTTCCACGTTCAATGAAGACAATATGGTTCAGACTGTGGTTGATCTTTTGTTGGGAGGGACAGAAACAACAAGCACCACCCTTCTCTGGGCACTGCTCTATATGGTACAATACCCAGAAATACAAGGTGAGTAAAAGTATTATCAAAGAGAACCGCATTCAACATCTTAATGAACATCATCAGTGTAAGCTAATGCTCAATCACTTGCAATACATCAAAATAACCCTTAACCATCCACGTGAACGGTGGTACATCAACAATTGAGATCTAGAAAATGGAAAGTTAAAGGAAACAAACAGGTGCTTTCCCCTACAATTCACCAGCAACACTAACAGAAATTAGCAGTAACCACTGTTTTCCCTCACTAAAAGGGGTTGGCAAGACAGAATAATAAGTTAAAGACATTTCATATGCACTCTAGCCTCCTCCTAACCTTCAAAGTGGAAAAGTTTTAAAAGATATCTGATATGTATTTATAAACATAATAGAAATTACACCTGTGATTTTAAATTCTAATCCTTTTTTTTGAAACATAGAACTGTATTGTCTCATCACCAAGTAGAACATGCCTTAAATGAGATATCATCCCGTGCTGTGGGAACATTCACTTCCTTGAACAACTGAAACCAACACAGCAGTCAAACTACATGCCAAGGCATTTCATAGCAAAGTACATAATTTCTTTTGTTTCCCCGGTCCTGGATATTCTCATACAAAAATCTGCAGGATAAAAAGGGGGGTGGGTAAAGTTAAACTATTTTCATTTCTCTTTCTGCAGAAAAGGTTCAAAGAGAGATAGAGGCTGCGGTGGAACCCTCCCATCCCATCAGCTACGAGGACCGTAAGAGGCTGCCCTACACAAACGCAGTGATTCACGAGGCTTTGCGGTACAGCAACGTCACTGCTGTGGGAGTCCCTCGACAATGTGTGAAGAATACAACTCTGCTGGGCTTTCCCATTAAAAAGGTACACACTTCTCAAAGCTTTGAGCTATTTAGTACTTATATGACATGAGCTTCTACAGTTTCTCACCGTGCAGAGAGAGAATGTGGCAACACGTCACAGACATTGAACAGCACAAAAATCAAACAGGATGGTGCTAGGATTAGCCTGGCAAGCACATAAAACAATTCGAGCTCCACCACAGCTTAGACATGAAGACACTTCAGCGGTCCTGACAGAGGATAACAGAGACAAAGGCAAACGTGCAATAGGTTATGTAAAACAGAAGGTACAAGGGCATGTGCACTTCTTAAAACCAAAAAACCCCGAATCGATCATACATGGAAAATCTAAACTCTGCTGCTTCTTGCAGGGCACACTCGTACTGCCAAATCTGCATTCTGTGGTGTACGACTCCGAGCACTGGGCAACCCCTGCGAAGTTCAACCCAGATCATTTCCTTGATTCGGATGGCAACTTTGTGAACAAAGAGGCATTCTTACCTTTCTCAGCAGGTAACACTCTGACTTTGAATATTCCTGTTTGCTGTGCCTTCAGGCAAGATTAAAACCACTATTTCTCAGTTTTAAAATCTTTAAAAGATGCATTTATTAAAAAGCCGTTGGCACAAAGATATTAAAGTTGGATTTTCTGCTCTGTAAGAGTCACAAATATTGTCTCTAGAATATTATTAGGAAACAAAAAAATTGTGACTTTTGACAAGCATGTTACAATGCACAGCTTACCTAACTTACAGTGCACAATGCAGGGATTCGAAGATATGGGAGAGGAAAGGAAAGAAGAGCGAAAAGTGGTATAAAACATGACTCTAGAGAGTTTCTCTGGTCTACCAGTTACTCCAAATATGTGCAGAGATTATTAAGAAAAGCAGCACCAAACAGGAAGCTGATAGCATTACTAAAAATTAAATTATAAAAATTAAACAATAAAACCACTGGGAAGTTGATGGGTTTGTGTTACTTTAGATAACAGATAATAGATAAGTGTATAATAGATTATGCTATTATACACTTCTTGTAGATAAAAAGCAAATAAATGCTAACATACAGTCGTATTAAACATAGTAGATCAAGATTTTAAAACCATTTGCCTAAATTGCCTGTAAGTCCTGAATTCATCTTTGCATAACATGTACTTAGCATCTTACCTCCTTCACTCACCAAATGGTCACTAGCTCACATGAACCAAGACAACTAATTTAGGCTCTCATTTCAACCCACGCATAGGATGACTTCTTTTTTAACCTGCTTTGGTTGGTTTGTATCCAAGTATTTATATATTCTGAATATCTACCTTTTCTTTGTTTAAAGACTGAAATATATATATGCCCTGAAGTATACTGTGAAAACCATAGGCCAAAACGAGTCATTGGGTCTATACATCACAACACTTGCCACTGTACATTTTATTCCCTTAACTCACTTATCTGCTCCTGAAAACCTTAGAGATCATGGCCTACGAGGACAATATACCCTCCTAAATTTCTGTTAAAGAAAGCCTGATTACATCCTCCTCCTTGGCTTCAGAACTGCAGCCCACAATGCTTCATCCCTCCCTCCCCAACAACCAAAGACAAGACTCTGAAGTACTCTATGAAGCTTTTAAAAATCTGGCTTCACTGGGGAAGCAATTAATGGCACTCAACAGAACAAGGAGCAAAATTGGAAAGGGAGAATCCCATACATGCTCTAGGGGTGAAAAAAACTAACAAAACCAACCAAAACTCCAAACCAAGCACTTGACATACAGTTTCTCAGCTAAATGTTTCCCGTTGTCAAAAGAATCTTCTGTCTTTACAGAAGGAAATAGGAAATAATTGTCTTACATTAACAGAATTCATGGAATTCAGGAGAATTTTGTGTGAATTTCCTTTACAAAACTTAACTCCATACAACTAACTCTCTGTTTTTTATCTGCAGGGCACCGTGTATGTTTGGGGGAACAGATGGCACGAGTTGAATTGTTCATCTTTTTTACCAGTCTCCTTCGGGCATTCACGTTCCAGCTCCCTGAAGGAGTAAAGGAAATCAATCTGGAGTATGTTCTGGGTGCAATACTGCAACCACACTCATATAAAATCTGTGCTATTCCACGCTAGTCTGTGACACACTACAATGCAGAGGGACTCCAACCAGTCAGTAACTGCAGATCCTATAACAAGATGTATCACTGTCTCAATCATACATAGCTCTCAAGCGTAGGTAGCTCAGTTTAGCAAATTAATAGTGGTTTTATTTAGGAGGTCTGACCTCATGTATTCAACTCTTTGAAATGAAAATAAGAGCACTTGCCAAAGCTCAGATAACTGTGTCTTAGGCACATGGAAGTACACAATAATACATTTCCAAAATAATGTATTTTCACACTCATGGTAGCAATGAACTAGATGTAGGGTTTCAGAGGAGTGACCTGTATCAAGCAGTTTTTCTCTGTCAGGTGTCACGCTCTTAAAAGGCACAACTGTTTTCATGCAGCAAGGACACCTGAATAAAAATAAAATTTTCAGTAAGCTGTTACTCCTCTGAGCTCACTGATCTTCTCTTGCATCTTCTTGCAGAAGGTAACAGAGAACATACATTTAGTGTTGACTCCTTTTCCATTCACACCCTCACAAGAGTTATACAGTGTAGCGTAACTTCACACACACAAGTAACCACAGAATGGGACCTCTCATACCCACAATCCATTTGAAAATCCTTACACCTGTCTTTACTTCCTCAGTATCCAATTCCTATTTCATCACAACGTGGGTCTATTTGCTTTCATGAAACTTTCCTGCTTCTCTCTAGAAACATTATTGTATAATCCAAGGATTTCCTATTTGATGAGAAAGGAACAGCCTTTCAAGAAATTGAGAAAATAAATTAACATGTCAATATTTGGTAAAGCAGGCATGGTGGTGATTTTTTCCTCGGGGTGTTTTCTTTTGTTCTTTCTCCATAACAACAGATGTGGAAGGTTTTGATCATTTAAAATTCAGCTGCAAGCACCCTAAAAGCTTTCAATTTTCAAAGTTCAACAGGAGCCAGTATAAATCATGCCAGGATATAGTTAAAGTGGAATATTACATATTTCTCGGACATAAAACTAATGGAAGACTTGACTCTCATCTGAAATATTTCCAATTTTCTAATCTTCAATATTTCCAAATACGTATATTACCTTCCATTTGCTGAAGACTCCAAGGCTCTAACACACTGTAAAGTTTGCTACCACAGAACAAAGGAAAACTTGACATCATTGGGATTTTTCACTTACCTTTTTAATAAAAGCCATTTTAAAACTTTCAATGTTACTTTATTTTTATTGAGGAAAATATAACAGTTACAAAATCCTGCTTGAATAAGAAATACTTTCAACCATAACTTAAGAAAAATCTCTTAAACTTGTTATTTCTTACAGTGAGGGCAGATCTTGCATAAAACACATTCTTACAGATTTACAAAAGCAGTCTGGCAGGATAGTTCAGTTTTCAAGTCTTGTCTCTTTCTTTTCTGGTGTTCATTAAAGAAAAACTCACCAAAAGAGTCTTTCCTTTCAATGTACCATTTGCATGGTTGCAAGAAGGGCCCAAGGTAAAGTGCTCAACAGCAGGACTGGCAGTGTCAGACACACTGGAGTAGAGAAAGTCCAAGCTTGATTTTGGTGGTTCTTGAGGTATGTCCTACCTGAAGAAAAGTCTCCAGTTTCCTCTTCATGTTCACCCCTTTAGCCTCCTAAAGTTATTTTGTCAGGTTGAAAACTCTTTTTTCACAAATTATTATTTCATAATCATAGAATGGCTGTAGTTGGAAGAGATCTGAAAGATCATCTCATTCAAACCCCCTGCCACGGGCAGGGACACCTTCCACTAGACCAGGTTGCCCCAGGCTCCATCCAACCTGGCCTGGCACCCACATTTCCTGGTTCTCTTCCAAAACTGTACCCTGGGTTAAAACATGCACATATTCTTCACCTGTATTTCTGAAGAACTGAGGTACATTTGCTGCATAATGCTTGTTCTAAAAACACGGGAAGAACAAATATGCAGAGTCCACATCATTAAAGGAGGTATTTTTACAAAGAGGTTGTCATAGGCCTGGCAGTTGGTACCAGTGAAAAACAGTTGGCATCTTCTAGCCATTCCATTCAAAACCAGGAAGAGCAAGATGTGAGACATTCCTCAGCTTTCCAATGTTTCTTGAAATGACAGTGAGAGAATTCCACGTTACCTTTTCATCACAGTTGTAAAGGAACTCTATAAGAAAATGAGCAATATAGAGAAAAAAAAGATATTTCATGAGGTGTGGGGTTTTTTTCAAGAAGGAATTAATAAGAATTTAAAGTGAATCAGAGACAAGAAAGATTTAGAAATTAAGGATAAAATGCAAGCTTTTCCTGTGAAACATCTTTAAAAAAAATCTTAAAACTCATAAATCCCACTACTTCAGTAATTAGAAAACACAGTCAAACTTTTAGAAAAATGAAGATATCCAGTTCTGCTGTGATTATGCATCCCTTAGAAATCACTAGCCCAACTCCCGAGGGATCTAGGCAGCCTGCTTCACTGAGGAGTTAAACCCTGAAAGCACAGAATTATTAAAATTCCAGTATTTAGAAAAGCCTATGCCACTGAAGATTAGATTCAGACATTAATTTCTGACACTGATAAAACTGTAGCTGCAATTTCCAGGTTCTTGAAGCTTTCGAGTCCTAAAAAATCTAAACTATTTGTTCCCTCGATTCCATTTTCATGGGATATAAGAAACATGTCTTTGAATACATTCCTTCTGACATAATGGCTTTGCAATGTTTTATTTCCAAAACAACAGCAATAAAAGACTTTCATTACATACTTCACCTCCTAAATACTAAAATAACAAGAACCATGTGGGAAGTACACACGGGTCTGTGCCCATTTTGGGGAAGCACACAAAATCCATACTGTTTGCGTGTTTTTAAGGACAAAATGCAGCCATTGCTCAACATGACCCAGATTAAGAAAATGAGTAAGCCATTTCTAACCTGGGGTGAACTTGGGTAAACCTTTCCGTTTGGTCTTTCCCCCTAGGGTTTAAACAAAAGTATCTAGGTGGTCTTGTTCCACTTAATGAGCAGAGTATTATCATGCTTTGATCCAACATTCAAATCAGATACCTTTAAACAATTGCTGAAATATATTCAAAGTTATCCCTTCTACATAGTAAAAATATACTGTAACGGTTAGTTACTCAGCATTCACATACAACCTTTCAATATTACATGCCTATCTAACCAAGCAAAACACAAAGCCAAAATATTAAATAGCTGGCCTTAATTTGATCAGAACAGCTCTCACACCAGGAAGGATTGTAACAATAGGATGTTGTATGGGCTGGCTGTTAAGGAAGCAAATAAACCCCCTAAATTTTAGAGTGGTGAAACGTGATTTTTGAATTACCTGTTTGATCATCTCCTCCTTTTGCTGTGCTTTCTTAAGTCTTTACAACACTATAATGTTGCTAAATTTCAAAATTACAATAGGTAGGACACCAAGTTAATATCAAACCCAATCAGATGGAGGAATGATATGATATATAATTAAAGCAAGTAGGTCTATGGTGACACCAGGAATGAATATATCACGATATATCCACCAAAATATATCACTTACCTCTTGCAATACTTGTCCAAGTGTCTCCCGGCTGTGAATGCGCTTCCTGTTGAAAACCCAAAACACACTTATTTCTGCACAAAGCACTGCAAAGTCTTGTAAATACCAATTATTTATACCACTTCCAAAAGAGAAGACTCTTACATGTTCCACACCCTCTCTCTTATGGAATCCTGATGCAATTCTATGGAACCTTACTGCAACCCTATGGAAGCTACAAACTCAGTTTCGGACCTTTTATTATGCACATCAGGTGGAACTACCTGGAGTAAGTTCAGCTGCCCACCACATTTTCTCCAAAAATTGATTAGTAAAAAGCTCAGTTAAATTTCAGCATAAATCCTAATATCCAGATACAGCTGGTAATTAGTTGCTTTAGTGCCACCTTCCAGCACTAAACATCTGTTATTCAGCAACTTATGCAAGAAAATTTAACAAATATTTCTTTTTTAAGTCATTCTTCCAACATATTCAAAGTGGTAAGCAGTACATGAAAACATAAAGACTTTAAAAAAAATTTCCATCAAGTGAGGACACATTACTAGTTATTGTTTCCAAACACCCCATGCACCAAAAACTAAAAATGGATGGCAACATAATTTTACCTGTCAATTTTGGTTGCTATGACCACCGTAAAATTGCCTTCTGTATTGGGCAAGTATGTAGAAGGTATAATGACATAACTTCCTGCAGGAAGCCTGCAAAGTCTGCTTACTTCCTGAGAATAGCAATGAGGAACACAGCTCACCAGTGGCTCCAGGTGTAGGAAAGAAGTAGTTTGTGGTTTCCAGCTGCTGTTAGGCACCTGCAAAAAGAATGTAGACATGCCTACTTCTACATCTATTTCAGGTCTCACAATGTTTTATTCCTAGGATACCACAGGGTAGTATCTCCACTCCAAATACTCACTCTGCTGAACAGAGCTGGAGAGAAGAGAGATGGGAAGGCTTCCAGAAAACCCAGATGGCAGTATAAAATACAGATGAATCATTCCTAGCATGTTTGTAGACAATTTATGCATCCCACCAGTCACACAGCTCTAAAGCTTGCTCTGTTATCTAACCTCACTGTTACCTGTTGCAGCCTAACGCACTTGATCTTCACCTCATGGATTTGGTGAACTCACTGGGTCCTTCCACTGTCCAGTGGCCTTTCCTGTACTAAGAATTCATACTACACCCCAATCTCCTGTAGGCATAAAACTTGCCAATCTTTCTTCACATACAGTATATTTCAAGCTTTGTGATCACTTCTGATGCTCAACTCAGACTTTCCATTTACACGGCTTTTTTTGAAGCATGTTTTCTAAAAATAAAGCTAGTTTCCCCTGCAAAGCAGTTACATAACCAGCAGCTTCTCATGCTACATTTATGAAGCTGATCACTGACACACACATAAAACATGTATCTGTCAATATGAAATTGTATCTTGTTCTGTTTCCGATCACCTGCTCAAGATACCACTGCCCTTTTGATTCAACCTCACCTGCCTATGGACAAATAAGTAATTATTAAACATGAAGAAAGGAAGAATTACCAAAAGGTCTCATCCTTGATCACTGAGACACTGCAAATTCTTTGAAAACTTTCAAGAGTTCATAATTTCTAAAACTAATGTAGACCATTGTAAGGTTTCAGTGGAACCAATGACCTCGTTATGATGCCACATAACTACACAGTTATTCTGTATCTTTCAAGGGCATTACTTCCCAAGTCCCTTGGAGCCCTGAAGTAAGTGACAGACTTACCTTCACCCTTGGCAAATGAGCACATCAAATTGACTAGAAGCCTTACCTGGAAAATATGGAAACCTATTGGACAACACTTGCTATCCTGGCAGTGCTGACGAAGGGTAATTTTCACAGTGCTTTTTCCCGGTCCTGCAGGAATGGAGAGGGGAAAGCAGGGATTGGTATGGAAGGAGGAGAAGTTCCTGCTACCTCCAGCACTCTGTCCAATTTTCCAGCTTCCATGCAACTGCACTGTCTCCCATTCACCAGCTGGGAGTTCTTCACAGAGGGCAGCATCTGCAGGTGGTGGCTTTAGCTCACTGTCAAACGTAAGAGAGAAAAAAGAAACTCAACTGTATAAAACCTGCGTATCACCAGACTACAAAAAAGTTTGAACAGCTTTTAAACATGTTGCCAACAGTACATTTTGCCTCTGCATACAGAACTAAGCTGCAGTTTAGAGTCAAGATCCTACTCATCTGGCTACTTCAGGTTAGCACTTTAACGAGGTAGTAGACGCTTCATGACAAAAACAAGGAACTAGAGCTCTACTTATATTAATTCAAAGACAAAACAATGCTGTTACTTGGCACTTTACACAATTCTTCATATTATTTTGAACATTTACACTTAGTGTTACATTTCATTTACTTATGTCAACAACTATAAGAAATGCTCTGTTTTGCTTTAAGCCTACCTGAGAGAGATCCTCCCTGTTGAAAATACACGAAGCAAGAAATTCCCTACTGCATCTTTCAGAAAAGTGCTGGGAACAACAAGATAGAAGCCAGGCGAAAGGTCACAGCACACGTGGACTTCTCTGTCATAGGAATGGCAGATGGTACCTACAACTGGAGGAGCAGAGAGGGTCTTTGGAAGGTTAAATCGTTTCTTCTCCACCTGGAACAGATGGATAATGATGCATGGTGGTTTAGGAATCATCAGTAGTTTCTAATAAAACTAAAAATTACCAAATATTGTTTAAAACATGTTTAAACATGCAGGCATTTACAAATGGAACCAAGGAGGAGAGTATCAGCAGATAAGCTGAACACCAAGGAGGAACAGAGATTTAATATTCAGGAGCAGTAAATTTAGGAACAGCCTTCAAATAATGACCCTGAAATGTCACTACTCTGAAGCAATCCCAAGTGCTCAGTGATAAGAAGAAAGTATACTAGCCCACTAATAGCTTGTGCAGACAGTAACTGAGATAAACAGAACCATTTCAGCAATAAATCAGAGATGCAAAATGCATCTCTGGTACGTTGAATTGTACCACTGCCATAGGAAATGAATGATTTCACTCAAACGTCTCAGTAAAGCTTCAAGACCTCTACTTGCAAAAAGAAAAATGTCGCTCACATATTACCTTCCAAACATGCAATCCCACAGCCTGGTAATTCTTCCCCTGGATGGCTTCAGTCAAAGATGGATTTTCCTCTGCTAAACAAGTTGGATTTTGGATCCTTCCAGCCCAGTCAGTGCTGTATTTCCTGTGTTTCTGCAGCAGAGCAATGCACACCTCACTGGTTTCACAGACCCTCAGCCAGAACTTGGGGTTGGTAGGGAAGCTGCTGTTGTTACGGCAGCCACCTGCAGACTGGCCTCTCACCCAGGATCCAAAAAGATTCTGCGAGTGATACAGCACTTTCTCTAACAAAATAAAGACATGGGGCAGATTTCAGATATGGGAGGGTACCTCATTTTGTATATCGCAGAGATCCCCAAGAAATCATGCTGCCATAGCCCTGACACTAAGCAAAACTCATGACCAAGATTTTTACACCAAGAAACAGTTTCTAGAAATCTCAAGTGTATCTACCATTAAAAACAAAATATCAGAGGGCTGTCCCGAGCAACCCCCTTCTAGACAGAGAGCACTAATCTCTCAATCAACTAGCAAGTAATTAGGTTTCAGAGAAATATCAAAGCTTCAATTTCCTCTTGTCCTCTCTTCTTCCCAGTAGAGACAGAAAAGGTCTATGGGTCTAAAGCAGAGGAAAAAACTGAGAAATTATGGTCTAGTTGCATCCATTAGCAATTCAAGTCAGCCCTTCCCATTGACATATTTACATGAGAAAGATGCTTTCTCATACCACACCTGTATAGAGGCTCTGAAGTTGTCCTTCCTCATTTACTGGAAAGCCCATAGTAATTTCATCAAATTCCCTGAAAAATTCCTCTTCATCAACCCAGAATTCCCCCTCTTGGACCTGTGAGAGCAGTTCTGAAGCAACTACTGGATCTAGCTGGTTCCATCCTTGGCCACTGCACATAAGACAAAAGTTAACATTTAGCTCTTTGCCCAGCAGAGTTCCGGAACAATGTTCTACCAAATACCTTATGGAGCAGGAAACAAGAACAGATTTCTTCACTTGATTGTGAAATACTTGCGTTGAATATTTCTGTATACATGTTGCTGGGCAGTGAGAGTGATCATAGAAAGTACAAATCACAACATATTGAAGTAGAAACAACCTAATACCAGACTGGATACAGCAGCAGACTTCTACATGAAATAGGTGCTTTGCTCAGAAGTCAGTGCAGCCCAAAGTGTGAGAGCAAAATAAGTATTTTTAACAGTTGTTAAAAACAGTGACCAAACAGTTAAACAAGCTGTACAGTGACTGTTCTGAAATCATTTTGATGCTGTACATCAAAAGCTGCCCTTTGTATAAAGCAGTTGGTTATCCCCATGAATCTGCTAGCTAAGTCATGATAAACCAAGAATTTAAATACCTCGTTATTTGGGTGCCAACAAAAGCAACGGTAGTTTCAACTTTTCACTAACAAAAAAACCAAGAACAGTTCTGCACTTAAATAAAACAGGGCTCTAAGGCCACCCAATGGAACCATCTCCTCTTGCAACTACGTACTTGACAACTTACTGTTTGGCAAAGAAACTAAAAGAGACCAACTGTATAACTGTGTATAACCAAAACCCTGTCAAAAGCAAAAAACATAATCTGAAGTCTTAATTAATGCAAATTAAACCTTTGTTTTAACTCAGGGGAAAAACCTATTTCTGAAAATACGTTTATCATCATCATCATATTGATACCATATTTTAATGCTGAATGCTTGCTCCTTGGGTCAAGAATTGTATGTTCTTTTGTACAGACAAAACATGCTAATGCTTTTCAAAATAAGCTAGTAGGGTCTGCCCTTTAATTCTTGTTACTTTGCTATAAAAACTGCTAGACACATTTCTACATTTCCTTTCACAGATCTCTTCTTTATATGGACTCTGTTCCAGCTTCTCCTATTCATACCAGTCTACTGAAATGAGAGCACACAAGCCACAAACACAAGCATCCTTTCTTCTGCTCTACTTGGTTTTGTAAACACTCCTTTGCATGTTTTCTGCAACTGAACAAAAATCACATGAGAAGAGTAAAGCTGAGTGACTAAAAGTCATGATCAAAGATACTTAGATCTGCAGAACAACAAAACTGCAGAACAACAAAAAAGCACCACAAAAATCAGAAACCAAAAATAAACCAACACATCAAGTTATCTCTATGAAAATATATGATTTGATGAACCAAAAAAATTTTAGTAATTCAATTACCAAAACCAGGGGATCAAAATTAGCAGTCTCTGAACCAACGAGCTCTGTGTACTATCAACTCTCTAAAGGATTGTACACACACAGACACTCAAGTCTCTCTCCTCCACTACAGACTATTACGTGTGTTTGCCTGTGCTATACACAGATATATTTCATGCTTCAGAACTTTCACAAATCATTTTCCAAATGAAGAAACCCACTCACCCCTCACACCAGGGCCCTTTCCAGCACCGCCTCCCCCAGGGATTTCGTATTCGTAGCAGGAAGATTTCCTTGCCTGACGCTTCAGACACATTTAACGTGTCTATCACAATAAAGGCATGAAATTCTCCTAGTTCACTTGCACCTGAACAGGAAAAAGGCATTTGAAAATATTCCACATTTTACAAGGACATTAAACTATCGTGTGAAAGAAGGCAATTTTGAGATAAAAGGAAATTGGTTTGAAATCTTTTTTAGAACAACACATAAAAAAACCCAAATAGTTAATTCTACTTGTGAATATATAGAAATAAAACAAAAATTTCAAGTGCATTAACTCATTTCTTGATTTCAAATACACAAAAATTCACCATGCTGAAATTCACTGGGGTTTTTAGGGTTGCTTTGGAGGTGCTTTTTTGCGGTAGCACAATTAGTTTTGAGAACTGATCTAATACAAAAAGCACTCCTCAGAAACACTCTCCATGCTGAACTCAGTAACATCCTTAAATCTTTACTCATCCAAGCTTATATAAAAGTTGCTCCATGAAACTGGCATGGTACTAGAATTGGCACTTGCGTTTGCTGTAGCCTGTTCAAAAGAGACATTTGCTATTACCTTGTCTGGAATTGAGGACTGAGCAGCTTATGACGCATTGTTCCTTCAGGTTCATTAATCTTCTAAACGCTGCTTTCTCCAACACCATGCCAGTCTTCTCTTTCTCCATGTTTTTTCCAGGGTCTTTCAGGGTCCATCTTTCAGCAATTCCTCCAGTCAGATCAACCAAAGCATCAGCCACCTGTCCTGCCCATAGCTGCTCATAAGATCCATGCACTCTAATAAAAAAAAATATAAGAAAACAAACAAACAGGGAAAAGTTTGTACTCACAGCAGAACTGAAGAAACACAGTTCTTAAGTACCCCACCCTTTATCAACATCATGACCGTAGCCTACCTCACATCCCAAAGTAGGGAACAAAAAGCACCTACTATTTTATTTATACAGCACACAGCATCCAAAGAACACATAAGTCATTGGATATTCCACTGTTTGATGGGAAATTTATTAAAATTAATTCCATCCCATATAAAAACTGATGCAGTCTAGTACTACTCATTTCCACCTTATTATCCAGGCTCTGCATCATCTTCTGTGCTATATTAACAGCATTCTATATAAATGAAAACATTTCTTCTTCTTCTAGTTATTATTTGTTCATTCTGCACAACCAGAGTAGCACTTCCTTCAACAATCTAAGCAAACCAAGAGACTACTCAATCTGATACAGTAAATGTAAAAGATAGCGAAAGAAATCAAGACTGTAATAAAATTATAAGACTGTACAAAAAGATCTCGGCAGAAAACAAGGATTATTACATTTCAAACCTAAAGAGAAGGTTTAATATGACATCGCTGCTTTACAACTTCTGCTCAATGTATCTTCAGCTGAACAAATTACTTCGTGCTTGAAGCCTTCCTCTGCCCTCTGCTGGCAACCACACAATCTTCCCTCCAAGGGAATTTGGACACTGGATGTCTATCTTACCAGTGCACTTAGTCTCCAAATCGCTTTGTCCATCTGGACAGTTTTTCAATGGATGTGTCATAAACCATAAAATAGCTGCATTTTCAAACACAATATGGTTGTTTCTTCTTAAAGTAATAAGCTATCAAATTATGCCAAACAGCAGTGAAACTCATACAACCAGAGCCTCCACAAGCATAAACTTAACATAATATTTTTGCTTTCCATGAAAATATTTGCATGCTTTCTGCTTTTAATTGAGCTCTCATCTTCCCTAGTAAAATATTTTCATTTAATAAATTAGATGGCAAATGGTCAGTGACTTAATGAACATCATTTGAATCCCGAAACTTCATTGCAGCTCTTACTTTTCATCATAATTCTCTCACTAAGACCATCTTACTTCTTATGCAACTAGAAACACACTTTACAGATCTACAGTTAAAGAGCAACTTCAGCACGAATCAGGATGGGACCACCTGGAATTTCACACCAAACAACACACAGACCCGTGCCCAAAGCAGTCAGGTAAAATAAGTGAGCAGAAGGGACACACAAGCACTGTGCTTCTGTTTCCCTCAATAACAACGTTCACATACTTTGCATAAGCTTTTTCCAGTAGTGGCAGCCAAAACAAGTCCTCTGTCTGACACTGGGAAAAGCAGAGTTTACCCCCAAGGCAAGGCAAGCGATCATCGATGGTCACTTCCACCCAGTGCCCGAACTGCCAGACCCGGCAGGTGAAACAGCCTTGGTAGGACTCGTCTGCCCAGCTGGGCTGACCCGGAGGGATGACCTACAGGGCAAAAAACAAAACCAACACAAACCATGAATTTTTTCTAGTAAACAAAACCAGTTTAAAATACACTGATTATCAACCATTTTTAATAAAACACAGAAAAAAAAACCCCTCACAACAAAACCAGTAAAACTGGGCATAACAAAACCCACACTCCTGTGGCAGCTTGGGACTCCAGAACAACACACAAATGTCAATTAGGTGAAGACAACTTCTCACATATGAAACTCCTCTGTACCTTGTTCAGTAGGTATTTACTCTTCTGCAAAGCTACACAGGCACACAGGAACCAACAGTCTCCCAAAATTCCTTGTTTCACTTGCACATCCTGCAGGTTGTTCGAAAATAACCGAGGAGAAGAACAAATGTCCTAAAATCAAAAGAAGAGGAGTTAAAGCCAACTTGTGCATGACATTCTAAGGAAACCCATGTTTCGGAGCCTAGGAGGACTCCGGAGACCTCTCACAGAATAGAAGAATTTTTACTTCTAGGAAATTCCCTTTTCAGATACAGCCTAAACAAGCAATAACAAATAAATGTCTTGGGGCTCTTTTGCAGGTGCTTTGTGCGATGTAAATCTAGTTCCCACAAGAATTTCAGTACACAAATGTCACCATCAGGTGCAACCTCAGCAAAAGCAGTAACAAGTGAAAGATAACACAATTCACCAGCTCCTTGCTAGACTGTGACAGAGCTGATGCCATCCACATTGAACTGCACGACCCAAGTTATAAAAAATCTCCGGATTAGCATAAGGGAAAAACCTTTCCTAGGGCACACAAAAACAGACTAGCTGGTAGCAAGAAGGGTAATTTCAAATGCAAAGCCCTGAACACTTAACCAAACCTGAAAGTGAGTTTTTGAAGTGCTGCTTATATATAAACACTGCACGCAAATTAACTGATCCGCTCTCAGTAGTAATGGAAGTGTAAGGTACAAAAGCAGGAAGCAGCACAATGAGCTCAGTTAAGTCATTTGTTTGCCAATTACACCTGACAACCAACAAACTGTTCTACAGCCACCCCCAGATGCAGAAGAGAAAATACAACTGAAAACAACGTACTTTTCCCCTCCATTATATTTTATAGCCTTTTTTTCCCCCTCCACACAAAGGCAATACCACACACTCATTCAGAGTGTTTATCTCAGAAAGGCATTCTAAAGCTTTCACATCTCACATGGCTTGCTCTGCAACCCAGCTGTAATTTTTAAAGCAATACAAATCATGTGAGAAGTTATAAATTTAAAAAGGATTCTTTCTTATTAGCAAATAAATTAACAATGAGAAAAATGCAATATGCTT
The DNA here is from genome assembly GCA_013390025.1 of Pitta sordida. Lineage (NCBI taxonomy): Eukaryota > Metazoa > Chordata > Aves > Passeriformes > Pittidae > Pitta > Pitta sordida. Next base: position 169,909 of record WEKX01026859.1, on the reverse strand, counting down.
CTGAAAAACCCTGAAATCCAAATATTTGTTTTCGAGACAGTTATGAGATATATTGACAAACTTGAGAATGATAAAATGTTGCCGTCTAACTTGGTATGCAAATTACTTGCATGAGGAAACATATTTACAATAAAATATCTGAATTCCACCAGTGCCATGAAATTCAAAGGCTCTAAAAGAGCATTTAAATCAAACCTACAATCATCCAGATGTAAAAACTGTAAGTCACGTATTGTCACACAGACACACATTGGTTTTATGACTTCTCTATTTCTAAGCAATAAAACCACCCAGAAGCAGTCATTCAATCTCAACTTGCATTTACTACCTGCTAAAATCACACCCTTTTATACCTTAAAACTCACCTTAGGTCTCAACCAAGATATCTCGCCTCTGAACTGGGCCAGAGGGGTGCAATAATCAAAAAATATAGAGGTATCGCTGGCCGGAAACGTGGGGTCCGTGTAAAGGTCTCTTTTCACCGTTAATTGTTTTTTCTCTCCCAGCATTTTCAACACAATCCTAAGCAGCTTTGCCGGCCATTCCCACGACTTTATATCGCCAGGCACCAACCTGCAACAGAACCGAGCGTTACTGGGGAATTGCAACGGGGAAACAAAAAATCAACAAGGATTTACTTAGCGGCGGAAAGCCTCTCACTCTAACACGGAGCACCTTGAACCATCACACCGTTGGTTTTTCCAGCACCAGACACCACCTTGCACCGCTCTGCTGGAGGGGTGTCCCTGAGGAGACCGACACCTACTTGGGTCGCTTACCCCCGCCACAAAGCCCCCACCCCAGCACTCTTTTCCTCACGCCCAGCCCCAGCAGGGCCCCACCGCTCACACCTCCTCCCACCCACCAGCCCCCCCGGTTCCCTCAGGGGGTCTCAGCACGGGCGCCCCTCACAGCGGGGCGGCCCCGCCGCCATTGCCCGGGGCGCCCGTTACCCGGCAACGCCACCGGCCGCTGGCCCCGCCCATCCCGCGGGTGACGAACGGGGCCGCCGACCAATCACCGAGCGCCACGTCACGCACACGCCACCTATTGTCCCCNGGTGTCGTCAGCCTGGAAGAAGAGGTCCCCGCGGTCCTAGAGCCGCTGTTCCAGTGCCCTGCCCGGGAGCTCCTGGGGCAAACGGGACGCTGCCCGATGGAGCGTGAGCTGCGGGAGCAAAGAGCAGCCGACACCTGAGCTGCTGGTGCACGTGGAGGAAAACGAAACCAAGCACTATTATTTCCGTGAAAATTGTGGCACGAGAAACTGTGTGAGAAATCGCTCACCCTCACCGAGTGCATTCCCAAAACAATGGCAAAGATCGTATTTTTGGAAGCTTATCGCCTTCCAAGGACTGAACTGACATAGGAAATAATTCTCGTACTCTGATAGCTACTGCTGACCAGCGCAATAGGACAAAAAGCATTAAAAAACACTGACTTTCTCGGCACAAAGGACAGAAATTCAGCAATAAGGGCCACATGAGCCCATCCTTCAGCGTACCACGATTTTAGGACAGGTTAAGGCACACTGAAGCAAGGTGTTTTCTTTTTTGTACTTGGGCCTTTCACGTCAGTGTTTCCCAATCTGCTGAGCCAGTGTGGGAGGATGTGGTGTTTACCAAAAAGCCTGTTTTTCACACTTGCCTGTTTAAGTGAGTCTAAGGGTTATGTCACATGGGCCTTGAGTAGAGAGGTCGTCTGAACGAAAGAGACACACAAAAAACCCACAAGCCTGAGTGGTTTCTATCAGAAATGAATGCAGAATTTCTTGAGCCAACCTTAGCAGGTGCTCACAGGTAACTGCAGCAGCCGTCCCCCCACTCGCTGCTCCAGAAACAGGTTCCCTGTCCCTTGGTTATGCCCGTTCTACAGACACAAGGCTCCTCCCCTGCATACTGCAAATTTAATCAACAAACAAGACTTTTCACATTCAGTTTTTAGCCTTTTGGTAGCAGAAGAAACGTTGGTGGCAGTAAGAATAAGGACCCCTCTTGTCCACGGGTCATGCGAGGGAGCTGCAGCTGCTGGGGCTGCGAGTGAAGCGACACAGGAGAGGTCTGTTGGGGGAGGGAAAGTGGGGAAAAAAGGCCTCTGTGTCAGAAACAGTGAGGCTCTGATCGGTGTGATTTCACCCCTGCGTTCTCTAGGAAACAGCAATCACGGATCACAACTGCATAAATTCCATTAAAGGACAGATTCTGGAAAGGAGGATAAATGTTGAGCTCTACCTGTAAAGAAAGCAGGTCCAACCCGGAACAGTTAACTCAGTTAAACACATAACTATTGATCTATGAAGCTGTTAGAAAAAGGAAAGAGTTGGATATTACCTTGGTCTCCTGGATACCTTACATGCTTTCCAATGTTTGTTTGTTTCTGCAAACCCTGACACATGGAAGTTGTTCACAACAGAGCTCTTCCAATTCTCTGGATCCTGATGCCAGAATGAGGAAGGCACAGGCTTAGCCCCCGTGCAATATGACTCGGTTGACAGCAGTCGGAGCTGTTATCAGAGGAACAGCACAGAGTGTGTTTTTGCTTAAATCAGGTTTTGGAGGGGGTGCTTGGGGTTATAGATCTCATTACCTCAGGCACACCCAGAGGCAGAGCACAGCTCCAAACTTCCAGCCTGGCTGCCAGTGCACCTAAGATCAAGGTGCTACAAGATACCAAAATTTAAAAAATGCACAAAGCTGATGCTCCCCTAGGTCATACACCTGAAATGCCAACCTTAACTTCTGTGGCACTTTCCACCAAATCACACCCCGTCTCCCGCCCTTTCTTATCACCTCCCACTCTTCCTTAAGACCCTGATCTCAGTATGCTTTTGGAAAGGGGTCCCATGGTCTGCAAAGCCCACCAATGCCATTTCTTCTGTAGAGAGAGAGACTTGTCTCTAGTATATTAAAACACCTGTCTTGTAGGGCACAAAGCACACTATGTTCAATACAATCATAATTCTCTGGACAAGAAATCCAAGGTTTAAGACTTGAGTTTTCCGGCACAGGAGGTGCATCCACAAGGAGTGGGGGGAAGTATTGACACAGACTCCATAATTTATTCCAACCAGTTAAGTCTCCCTCTATATGGAGTGAAAAGTCACCTCCAGAATACGGAATAGCTTTTCTCTCCTTTTTCTATAAAAGGTTGCCATGTTCAGACATACTCTAATGGGTGCAAAAATTACTACTGTAAATTAATGAAAAAGCAGGATAAATGCACAATATTAATAAAAAAATCTTTTTAAGTTGATATGGAATATACAGCAGTATCTGAGGTAATTTTTGAGGATGTGTGCAATTTCCACTTTGAAAGGATGCTGAAACATCACGTTCCACCCCAGAGCTAAAGCAATACATCAAGTACGTAAGACATACCTTGCAGCAAGAGACCAATAAATGTGTTTTCTTTAAGAATTAAGAAGTGCTAACATGAGAAAGAGGTAATTAGTTTATGTTTAAGTGTAAGAAGTTTATGTTTCACAAAACAAAGCAGTAGCTTCCAGAGCTGGAAGCTAAAACCAGACAAATCCAAACTAGAAATTAGGTATGCATTTCAGGAAGGGATGTAATCAACAGCTAAACCAACTTACCTGGGGCTTCAACAAAATCAGTGTCAAATTGTGTCCTCCCAACAGAAAATAATTCTGTGTCTCAGAGGACAGTGGCTTGATAAATCTCTCACTGATTTCCAGTGCAGCCTCTCTTATACACATTTTGTATTGTGGTCATAGTGACTTTCAGCTTTTATCATTCTGTACTAAAAAAGTGTGAAAACAAGTGTCATGTGATTTATAAGTGTTGACTGTGCCGTGTTGTTTTATCTTTGGACGAACAGGGCAAACAGACTGAAGAAGTGTACTTGACCCAAGTGAACGGTGCAGAAGGTCCTGTAATGGCCAAGGTCACTGCAGTGGGAGAGTTTTGGCTGAACCCCAATGTTTGGGATGCTTGCTAGAACTGCTCTTGGTTAATAGAATGCATGGTTAGGATCTTGCAATTTATCATGACACAAAAATTACTGATACAGGCTTAAGAGAGTAATACCGTAGCTGACAAAGATTTAATATATCAACCAACATGGCTATGAAATGCTAAAAAACTGATAGAAATATTCAGTTTTATTAAAGGGTTTGGCTCTTCAGAGCTGTTCCACAAGTGATATTTCTAGATCCCGTGATGCCACGCTTGAGGCTGCAATGAAATAAAACAATAGTTTCCATTTTCAAAATAAAAAAGATAATCCAATCTCTTGGCATCTTTTAAATAAAACCAATCTGTTGTACTAATCTGACTTAAAGAGATCAGAAATGAATGCACCAAAGATAAGGCAAATAGTTGCTATTTGATTGCAGTCTAATTTGCCTGTCAACATGAAGCTGACTACAAATCAAGACAGAAAGTAGCCTGAAGCACTGACTTATTTTGTGTCAACGAAAGGAACGCTGATCTCCACAAGTTTGCTGCCAATTTTTTGTTCTCTCCAAAAAAAAAAAATGTACTCCTTGCTCAAAGGAGAAGCAAAAGTACCTGAAGAAGCATGGAATACTTTCAACAAATCTTACTCCCGTCTATGTTTCAGAAAACCAGTCTTAAGAAAAAAGGTGAGTTGGACTAGATGATCCTTGTGGGTCCCTTCCAACTCATAATATTCTGTGATTCTGTGACCTCACAGAGATGAGAGCAGAGACACTAACTTATATCTCTTTAAAAAGGAAACAGTCTGTTTGGTTCAGCCAGTATTTCCTTGCTCTGGTGGTGTATATGCAAACACACAGCTCATCTGATGTAATTCCATCAGTTATAGTAACAATAGATAATATTTACTTTTGATTATTTGCTTTTGCCACCTCTCCAGCTTCCTCCTGTGCAGGTTTTCAAGAGCTTCCAAAATCCCTCTATGCTGCACCCCAGAAAAGAACAGAACAAAGACAATGTACAAAGTTAGCTCTTCCACACAGCTACAGAAGGGACACTGAAAAACTGCCTCAAAGGCTGAGCTTGTCACAAAGCTTAGTTTAATTTGACAATCATCATAAGGCATCCACGTAATGAAAAATTCCCACCAGGGTCACAAATATTCTCCCATGAAATAAACCGTGTTAAAACAGAGGCCTGTGATTCCAAAAGATGCGAGTGGTTCCTGATCTTGGCCAGGCTGCCACTGCTGGCAGTGGGGTCCAGGAGGTGCAGCAACAACAGTGGCAACTCTGGAAGTGTAAAGTCAGCTTATACAAATCTCTTTCAATAGAACAACAAATGAAAAGGAAAGGGATTTGTGCAGAAAACATCATTCTCCATCCTTTCTGGGAAAACAAAACAGATTTAGAAAGATAATCCCATTCAAGGAGCAAAGAGCAGAGCTTTGAGTTCTGAAGCCCAGCAATGCTGATGGCCCATTTTTAAAACTAATGAAGCACTACAGAGGCCTGAGTTTATTATTGCTTTATCCCAGTTCAGCCCAGGCTAAGGCTATGGTGAAGTCCAAATTAATTTAAAGCCAGAGAATGCAGATCCAGTAACAGCACCTAAGTCCCCATCCGCACATGGGTGTAAACAAATACTTTTGGTGAAGAAAAAAAGCCCCAACCCTCTGAAATTTCCCCTCTTCCTGTTCTATGCAGATCCCCATAGCAGGGTTGAAATCTGCCCTGAAGTAAAAAACAGTTTTTCTCACATCTCCGTTAGCTGAGCCTTTTCCAAATTTTCTGCCTTTTACTCAGACTGTCCTGGTGATTCACCAGCTCAGCGATGCCTCGTGGGAGCTCACAGAGAGGCACACAGGTACCCACATGTTAAAAATGTTGTGGCACAGGGTCTAAGAACCATCGCCTGTACTCTGTAATACCCGAGGACACTTTGCCCTCAGCTTCCTGAGACTGAACACAGTGTCTCCCCATCCTGCATGGCTGACCAGTGATCCAGAGGAACAGCACACCAGGTAAATGAAATGGCACCTTACTCCCATCGTAAGTCAGAAAACAGACTTGGGGAAAGCAGGGCTTAAGTTTCACGTCAGGAAATATGGTGCTTCCCTCAAACTATCATATGACAGGGCAACTGTTATTCAGGCAAACATTATTCAAGGCAGTAAAATTTTAGCATGGATATTGCCAGGGTTGATTTACAAGCCAAGATATGTTTGGGATCTTAAAAAAGTTAAAGGTCCTGTTAATTCTTCTGAAAGGACAGACTAGGGAACACACAGAATGCATCTCACAAGTGCCACACATCCTGACACACTAACCAAGGTTGCAGCTACACCAGAACTGTTGGCATTTGGGCACATAACTTTAGCTTTTTTGAAAATCTGAGCCTACACATTTTCTTATTGCTTGTCTCATCAAGTGCAAAGGGAAGATGGCAGGTAGGGTTAACTACAGAAGGATTTAAAATCCATCATAAGGTTTCCCTGCTCTTTTTTATCTTTTATATACATATATATAAAAAGCATTATGCATTATTATTTAACCGCCTGTGGGCAGGGGGGAACAAGAGCTATTTAAAATTAGTTTCTTACTGAAGTATTAATCCCCTTCCTCCCAAATCACATCACCTCTGTCACAGGAAGGAGCATAACATGAAAACGTGTTTGCTGCCACTGAGAATTCCTGAGTCTCTCCTTTGCAGAACTTTACCCCAAATATCAGGACCGTGGCAGCTCGACACATACACACTCCCCAACAACATACACACAGCAAGTATGACATGCCTCAGTGGCCTCAGACAAAGAGAGAAAAAAAAAGAAAAAAACCCCATCAATCAAAAAATTCAGAGAAACCATCCAGAAGAGCCTCAGGAAAGGGAACTATCCACTTTCCATGGAGAAGCAACTGCCCAGGAGTCCCTGCCCAGTATAAACTGTATCAAAATATCCACCACACAGCTGAAGGAGATCTTCAAAACCTGGCAGCATCACACGCTGGATACTTGAAGGCACATTTGCTTTGTGTTTTGGGAGAGAAATCCAGTTACGACGACACACTGCAGCTCCAAGGCTGAGGGAAAGGAGGCAACACTTGGTATCTTTCCTCTGTTCCTGTCCCCATTTTCAAGCTTCATGGCTGGCATGAACTGGTGATCTAAGCAGACACGTTGACATCCCTGAGTGAAATGGCACCATTTGTGGCCTCTGAGACTTTGTCCTCAAGCACCATTGCTGGTGTGTCTGTAGTGACTGCTGTAGTGTCTATGGCAGGAAGTGGATTCAAGCCCTGTGAAAGGATCTGTTGGATCGTTTTCCGCAAATTGGGGTGCAGCTGGTTTTGGGTCTGGTAAAAAATTTCTAAGGCAAAAGACTTGAGGGTGCCAGTGCAAAGGTCCTCATAAAGTGGAATTGTGTACATCCGAGACATCTGCAAAAAAGGAAAACTGGATAAAAACACTTCAGTAAAAATCAAGAAGTTCAGATCTTCTACAGCTTCCCTCCAACAGCCCTGAATAACCTCAGACTGGAGACAAGCAACACATTTCTTCAAAAGACAGGTGACTCTATTCTAAGTAAGTCTAATGCAAATATTTTTATGAATGATAATAAAAAAAAGCTGCTCTCTGAGCCTGAGCTACTTCCACAAATAACAGAAAGGCCAAGTAGAAGAGGCCACACTGAATACATGCATTAACCTTTTGTTCCTGCACAATAACAAGTACTGAAAGGAACTCGATGAAGCCCTAGCCTTGCTTGAAGTGCAAATATTCAAATAATCACATGACGTAGTAGTGTGAAAACTTCTGGTCTGAAAAAGCCGGGGCTGCTAAAAAGAAATACAAAGAATGCACGGGGCAGAGCTGGGACAAGGGTATTGACTCAGGCTAGAAAATCAGAGATTATCCGTAGGCATTTCAAATTACATCTGCCCATTCCTCCCCACCCGCTAGCAGGTGAGCCATGCTCAGCCCCTTCGCAACACACCTGGGCTACACTTGGCCAGGAAGCAGAAGTTCCAAGGTCTTTCACGTCGCATGTCTCATGCACATGTCTCATGCACTGAGAGGTGCAGTGATTTTAATCCAGCAGTTAGTACCTGGTTTTCCAAGAAGCGACGGACTTTGTAAAGGTCTGGATAATAGTCATTTCGGACTACAATCTGCAACCAGCGGATACGGATTTCTGCATTCATGGAGTCCAGCTGAGAGGAGTAACATTCCGAAAGCTTTTTTATCACCTCTGTAAAGAGCACATACACAGAGCAACAACTATGACCTATTTGGTTGGTTTTGAGGGTCATCAGAGAATAATAAATCATAAACTCAGAGAATCATAGAATGGGTTGGGGTGGAAAGGGCTATTGAAGGTCACCTAGTTCAAGCCCTCTGCCATGGGCAGGGACATCTGGCTAGATCAGGTTGCTCAAAGCCACATCCAACCTGACTTCACAAGAATGACAAGGTTAACCAGACATAGGGCTCTTTAGAATTCACTCAATTATTCTAGGAATAATGTTCTACGTCCTGATAAGAGTACTCACCGTGTGGCAATGGTGACCCATCCAGCAATCTGTCCAGGAAAAGCACAGTTTGGAACGTTCTCCATTTAGTGAGGTCAGCACTGCTGGCAGCAGCAACAGAGTCCAGAGGCTCTGTGGTCCAGAGTTTGAAGAGTGTCTCCACTGGTCTCGTCAGACTGGATCCCTGAGATAAGTCTGGCTCAGCTAACGGAGGTCCTGTAGCATTGAGCCAACGTTCAAATTCCAGTCCTGGAATGAGGAACACCAAAAATGTGCAGCAGGGATCTCTTCAGGTAGCTTGGTTGCCTTAAGGTTCAGGGCTGCTTCTAGCATAGTTAAGAGAGGTTCTAACAACAGCCAGTCAGACCAACCTATAGTTACAGTGGCACAGCAGCACCACTGGGATAGTCTAGGGAATACCTGGAAGAGTACCAGCAACCCCTTTCCAAACCTAACCATGAATTTTCTAGAGCTCAACATTGCAGAACTGAGCACAAAACCCACACATGCTCTCCAGGAAACCAGGTTGACAGTATCTATCATCAAATTATACTCTAAGTAAGACCTTTTGTGCATGCATTTCTCTTTCTCAGGGTTATGAGGAACACTAAAGGAAATGGGGAAAACCTGCTTCATAAAAAAAAAAGGGAGGTGAGAGGGCTGACTAAACTCTTCCTATCCACCAGTAAAACTGAGCCATTTCAAGTTATTTATACAATAAATAGGAAAAAAAAACCCACCTTTCTGCACAAGCAGCAGAACCTGCTTTTCAACAAAGCTTTCCCCTTGACCCTTTATCATCTCAGTTCTTTTCTAACCCTTGGCAATACTTCTTGTTGCACACCATCTACCCTAAAACTCCTCACTTCTGCATCCCCTGCATATTAGCCGTATTAGACTTTCTACAGTGTTTATAGTTAAGTAGGTAAATCTCCTACCTGCTTTGCTCTCAACACATTGCTCTTTCAGCTCTGGAAAAAAATTCAGGAAGGAATCCAGAAGATCTTGAGCCACAACGCTGGTAAATTTGTACTTCTCAATGTAGGCCTGAAATAGTAAAGAGTTCAAATTATGACTAGGAGAAAGACAGTCTCCTTTTGATGCAGAACAAGATGCCACAACAAGAAAAAAAAATACAGGCAGGAGAGTGAGAACAAGTATTTGAAGGTTTAAAAATAATAATAAAGAAAAATATTCTCCTTCTCCACCCAAATGAGTGAAGCATCATAACAAGAAAAAAATTGAGTAGCTGCAAATACACTGAAAGCTGAGCACTATTTCTTCTTCCTTTTCAAAATAAGTCAGTAGCTGACAATTTTCACTAGGTTTTGCAAATATGCTTCAAGGCACCAACATGTCCCAGTATAGGAACCCGTGCCCTTTGACACCCTGGCTAAAAAACCACAAGCTAACACGTCTTAGTACTGAATCAAGTCCCATCACTCTGGGCACAGACAATCTGTGCTGCAATAGCTTTCTAATTACTTGAAGCACAGAAGAACAGACAACAAAAATATACTCCTACTATGTACATAGCACCTCATAAGCTCAGAATCTAAGAAATCCGGTAGAAAGATTCATCTAAGTTGACAGACAGGCCCACAACACTCCTGCATCTCAAACACACCTGTATGCAACTTTAACCCTAGCCATTAGCCACAGTGACAAAGCCTAGGAAAAAAGAACCAAACAACAACGAAAAAAGCAGCTCCAAATTGCAAAAGAAGGATGTTCTTATTCACACTCACTCTTAGGAAGGAGTCAAAGTGTCTTGGGTCACCACAAAGCTGGGACAGGTAGTAAACAAAGCAGTAGCCTTTCTCATAGGTGAAGAGGTTCATTAAATTACTGGGATTTACACCTGAGAGGAGAAGACAACATGGTAAGGCACTCTAATGGGGACAGTGATTTCCAGCCCTTCTGAATATACAGATCCGTTAGAGATCACCAAGTCGAGACACAGTGACTTAAAAACCAAACAAGCCTGTTGTCAGTATATTTAAGGTATTGCAGTAAATCAAGTGGATGCAGTCCAAACACACAAGTACAAAAAACCCCCCTTAATCACAGTAGGTAAATATAAATTCCCAGTGGAACAAGTCACTTCAAACTACAGGTCACTTAAAAGGCATCTGGAATTTGAAAACAAATTACTTGCTCCTTTTTTGAGACTTCCAACATATGTTTTTCCATTCCATTTCGCTCCAGTATCATCTCCACTTGCATTTTAGGTTGTTTTAGATATCATCTAGATTGAAGACTGCTTCACCCCTCCAACAATGACCACAGAACTAGAGAACTATTAGTGAAGGAGATACATAATCTGGAATGCAGTCATGCATCTGGCTCAGGGAATAACCAAACAGCCTCTGCACAGCTCAGCTTAGAGCAACTGCCTGTTCATCTGCACACTAAATACACACGTATGCAGCTCTTATATGAACACAAAGAACATTTAATAACAGAGAATTTTTAAGATGTGATACGATTTTTTCATGATCTTTCCAAATATTTCCACTATAAACTCCTTTATTTTACCTATTCAGAATTTCAAATCCACATGGCTTTCAAGGCAGTTATCCCCACTCTCTCTAGTCAGTGAGCCTGTTCTGTTCTTACACAGAACAATATTTATAAAGACAAGTTATCCAAACTCGAAGAAAACTTCAAGGCCAAGTTTCCTTGCTTACTTTTAGACTGGCTCACAAACCAGTATTTCTTTTTTCTTTCTTCTATAAACAATATATAAGATAAGTATTTTTTTGTCTATCTTCCAGCAGTGATATATAGATGGGTATAATTTTGTGTACAGCAGCCTCAGCCAAAAGCAATACCTGGCTCCAGTTTAACCTGAAGCTTGCTGACCGGGTTGTCTTCTCCAAGGAGTTTCATCTGTCTGTGGAGAGCATCGAGGCGGAACGCAGTCTCCAAACATGTGAAGGCAGCTCCTGCCCCAGAAAGGAACTTGTTAGTTGTGGGGAAATGACCAGCAAAACCTGCCCTGTGCAGGACTAGCAAAGCTGCTGCAGGTGCAAAAGACACAACAGTGACACAGAATCACAGTAATACAATGGCAGAGAAACATCCTTGCAATTTGTAATGGAAGTCAGAACCTAAGACAGTGCAGTTCCTCACTCTGATTATGCAGCAGGCTGCACTGAAAAACAAAGCAGCGTGAAAACTATGCTAGAATTTACATCTTTATCAGGTCTTGCATGGTAAGCAGAGCAGCACTGAAATAAGTATTGTACAGGTAACTTCCAGGGAGCAATCAAATGCTACAAAAACATAGTAGGTATCACCTGTAGAAGAGTAGACAATTCCATATTCCGTGCCAAGGATATTACTAAGCAAATGTCAGCTCCTAGATGATCAGATCTGGTTGCTGAATTACTTATCCTTTATCTATCATCCTACCCATATTTTGTCATACATTTTTCACCTTCCAAACATCAGGACGTTTTACAGCTGTGACCGGGTAGGCTACTCCCTAACTCCTAAAGCATTCCATGCTTTCAAGCCAAAGTGGTTGTATTACACTGGTAAGTCAATAGATCTTTCCTATGCCCTTGCTGACATTAGAAGCTGAAGAAAATGGATTTTCAGATTCAGAAGATACTTAACATCCGTAACTATTCACATCTGAGCCTTCTTTGCTAAGTTTGTAAACTGAAGGATAGAGTTTGTACATAGATCCAATCTCAGAGTCTTGATGTATGAAACACCAGAATCTGGTACATATAAGCAAAATGGGAGTTAAGAACCAGGATGTATTTAGAAGACAAGTGAACCTGTATGAGCAGTGAAAGGCGTGGATGTGCTTCCCAGGGGAATGTGATAACCAGGACAGCTAGTGATAATGGCAATAACTGCAAGCTACGGGGAGGATTAAGCAAGGTCCAAGAGGTGTCGTAGTCAGTGGACTCAAATTTCTCTAAACAGTGTCATTACAAAGATGCCTTTTTATTAACAACAGAAGCTACTCCAGAAATTATGTCAGAAATGGCAAGATTTAGATCAGAGGTTTGTCTTAGAAACAAAATAGAATGGAAAATGAGCTTACTAAAGAATGGCCCATGGAAAGGCATTTCTTAGTTTCCTAACAAATGTGTCTGGAAACAACCAGTTCTAAATTTCAAGAGGGCAGATCAAAATAAGCAAGGATCTTTTCTTTGTTGGAGGAAAATACTAAGATAGGATAAAGAACAGGTCAGTACCTTCTGACACACTCATATCATTCCCATGTATAATGTGACTTAGGACAGTCCCAACCACTGGGAATTACTCAACATACAAAGCTTTTAAAGCTGTATATACATATTATTGCATAATATACATATTATGCAATATTATGCAATGTAACATTTCCATAAACTTCCCCTAAACTTAATTATCATCAGTTCATCTCCAAGAACAATATACAGTAATAAAAACAAAAGCATTCTTCTAAACACTCTCGCTGCCAACATTTCCAGTAATTTTTCCAAGATTGTTTAACGGATGTGTGAGAATACACATGGAACTGGCTTTTAAAAACATAACAGGACAAATTAGAAAAGCACATGTTCCCATTATTCACTTCAATAAAAAGCCAATTAAACTTAACAGCAAGGGGAATGGTTTACTACTCATATATTCTAAAGACACCACCACACAACTGACCTGTGAAATTCACTGACATAAGCAAAGGGAGGGCTGTGCAATCCTGCAGGAGGCCTCCAGCAAATGAACAGACAGCTACATAAATGTGTACGTTTTCTTTTTTTAGTGCTATTGCCATCCTTCTTTCTAATGGTAGGTACTAGCTGATCAGGAGCAGAAAAGACACTTGTCCAGAGGACAGTTCTTTCACAATAAAACCATGATGAGATTCCTTACATCTTTCCCTGAAGCGTCTTCTGCTCACCTTACTCTGACGCATGAACAGCTGCCTGGTACCCAACAGGTACAGTCCCCAAGTCCTTAAAACACTGTGTTAACACAACACACTCAAAGCCCCTCTTACCATATCAGGGAACGATTCCACCCAAAGCCAAGACAACATCAAACTCTTAAGCATTGAAGATATTCAAAGCAAAGTTCATGGCTGTGGCTGTGTTTGTGTCCCAGAAATAATAAAAAACCCAACCAAATCCAGGACCTACAGACTTTCCATCTCCTAAGGCAAGTATTTCATTGCAGCCAGCACTCAGTTACAGCGAGGTGCAGCATAAGCAGAAAGGTTTCTGCAGCTGTACCGTAGGTCTCGGTGGTGATCCGGCGCTGGGCGTAGGTGGCCAGTCCCTCGCTCAGCCACATCTCCTCCCACGTGGCGTTGGTGACCGCGTTTCCAAACCAGCTGTGGGCAACTTCATGGATGACATCAATGATCAAAAACTCATCGCTCTCCAGGATGGAAGAGATGATGAAGGTCAGGCATGGGTTTTCCATGGCAACAATAGGGAAGGATGGAGGAAGAAAAACAATGTCATATCTAAAATTAGGGAGAGAGAAGAAAGGAAAAAGAGAGAAAGGAGGTAAGTAACTGCAGTTGTTTCAGAAGACACACATCAGCATTTTTCTTTCTTTAGGAAAGGTTCATCTGAGACCTTTTTGTGACTTCAGGAACAAACTTCTAGACCAGTGGGAATTATTCTGATCTGGGAATCACAGTATTTATTGTTGGCCAAAGACGTGCCACGTTTGGATGTAAAGACTTAATAGTATTGTCATGTGCAGCAGATCCAGCACTTCCCAGAAGCATCATGCTCCCTTCACATAAACAAACTCATACAAGTTGTGTCTCTGAGAGCCAGAACCACGAAGTTTACACTACATACAGTAGTGTAACACAGCGTTGACTCCTCAGAGGCTCCCAGGAAAGAAATCCTGGGAAGCTATCAATTAATTAACTGATTTAGTCCACATGCAGTGTCAGCAAAATAACTCTAATTTGTCTGCTTCACAACACAACAGTAATATTTGTTTTCTAAATTGTCCCTACCGATGATCAGCACTGGCACACACAATATGAGCCATGCTCTCATATTATTTCAAGCAACATTCTGTAAGTTAACAACAAAGCAATCTTCCTGCTTACCTTTTGCAAAGAGTAAACAAATAGGAAGCCTTTGCAAACATTTTCTCCCATCCAAAGAAAGAAAATATTCTCTCAAAAGCATTTTTAATACCTATTCAAGCTTAATTCAGGAAGTATTACAGTTGGTTTGGGGGACTTAAGACTCCCAATGAGTCGGTACTGAGATTTTCAGTATCTTCAGGCATACCAGAAAAAAATATATCATATCTCAATTACTATACACAGAAACAAATAAAATAAACGAAACAGCCATAATACACTTTAAATGGTGCCTGGCACAGTGCTGGACTTGCATCACAAAACACTTCAGAGTATGAAAAACCTTCAGTCCTTGGAAAAGACCCACTGTTTGGAAACCTCCAGTCCTGTCCTCCAAATCAGGTAAAACACCTCTGTGCCTCCACAGTCGTCCCTGCAACTTGTGGGGACAAAACTCCAGTTTGTTTCCAGCTACTACAGTGCTGCCAGCTGAAATGTTCATTTGCTCTGCTATTGCATGGGGAGAAAGAATGATCATTTCTCAATATTGTTTTATTTTGTTACCATTACACATTCCTGGGAGACTGATTAAACTCACCTTCCCCATATATAGGGGCCATACAGACTCTCTGCAGCAGTCAACCAGCGTTCAACAATGCCAGAAAGTTTGCTGATGGCTGTTGGCAGCAGGCAAGGCTCTGCCCACACTCTGCTCCTGTCAGAAAACAGAAAACATCAGGTGATACTTCAGCAAACTGAATTATCTCTTAGAAAAAATCGCCTGACTGCTCACTACACTTCCATGTAAGGCAATAGTACGAGGAGGCCTCCCATCAGACTCAGGCCCTCCCAGGTTAACTGCCCACGGAACACAGTACAAGGTAACTAAAGATCCCTTCAACAGGGCAATGAGAAAGCAGCTGCAGTAACTGCAGGGGACAACATTTATAAAACAGGAACATACCTTTGCCAGTGTGGTGCCATGAATTTTTTTACATCTCAAACTCTCTCAATGCTCACAGCTCATGGTCCCAACTGTTCTCTTATCACTGAGTCAACATCTTTACTACTTGTAACACAAAACACTGTACAGAGACACAAAGGGCAGAATCAAAGTCACTGTAAACCTTACCTTGGACCTATGTCTGCATGTATAAGGTCTCCTGCCACCAGGGCCACTAGGTAGGCAGGAACTGGATATTCCATATAAAATTGATATACACCCTCCTCTTCTAGGTAGGAACTTTGGGTGGCACTCATCAACACCTGTATGCCTGCTGGAGCCTGGAAGACCAACATCATACACACATCAACTCACCAGATGACCACAGCTGAATGACTTTACCACAGATCTCTGGTTGATTTTCATCTGTCTGAGGATGCACATTAAAAACAATAATTCAGATAACACAGAATGTGAGATTTCTGGGAGGTTTTTATACCACAATCTGCCCAGCCCATGAAAGCATACCAACGAAAAATATTACTCCTCCTATATGCCAGCTGCCTCAAAAGTGCACACATATCAAATTACAGCATCTATACAAGATGTAACGTGTTTTGATGCTGCTTTCAAAAAACTTTGCACTTTCTACTTTCAAGAACTGGTAAAATACAGATGAGTATTATTATCAATAACCATTACTGGAAGCCACCAGCCAAATTCTCTCTTAGATTATTCATTTCACAATTACTCTTTCAGCACTGTGTACAGGGAAGGCAAGACCCAAGCATGACAGGCAACAGAGTTGCCTCTGTGGCAGCACTCTCATTCTTGCCCAAAAACCAGAATGGGACCTAAAAAATCTGTATTTTTTATGACACTGAATCACAATTAATATTTTTATCATGTGTACATACATGACAGAACTATGCTTTCCCAAGTTAACAGCTACTCAGAGCTCCATTCACAGCCATTCGGGCCCTTACCTTGACAGTGGCTGAGTAGGTGCATTTCACTGCAGGTGTGTCAAAGCAGGGGAAGAAGGATCGGTTACACACAGAGTGGCCCTGTGTGAAGACAAATGGCTTGGCATTGCCGTACGTCAGCTCCGGATCCAGCCACCAGATCTGTTGAGACACAACGTGAAGAAGAGGTGAGGGAAAGAGACAACATCACAGGGAGGAACTGCCAAAACCAAAACCTGAAATCAAGAGGATTGTGGGGGAAAAGCACCACCTCACCTGTTTGGCTCCCTGGGTGAATACCTGGCACAGGGCACATTTCCATCTCTGCCAACACATCTTTCTACTCCTGTTTATTTGCTGGAACTGCTCAGAGGAATTTCTCACTGCCTGAACACTGAGTGGTGACACCCAACATAGTGACTTCCAGCCATTCACTATCTCTGTTGTGTCAATTTGCTTGGTTAATAACAAGTCCCTAACAAACTTTCACACAACCTTCTTCTCAGAGGGAGTACTCTGGATATCTCCATATTTATAAGTCAACATGAACAGGAGTAGAAGGGGTCAGGTAACACATGCTGAAAAAAAAAGAAAAAACAACCCAAAACAAACCCAAATCCACAAACCAAAACCCCTTGAAGCTGAGCAGGGTACACAACATTATCTGTGACCCTGACATTGCCCTTCTGGCTGAAGCATCAAACATTTTGACACTATGCAAAAAAGTCGGTATATGTAAGAAACATCTGGTCAAGGACAGTGGAGGCCCCTTCTTACAAAATGGATAAGGAGATTCTGGGTGGTCACAAAAGCAAAATCAACAAAACACACCACTGAGCATGTCAGTTTTCAGTAACTAACAGCAAATAAATCACAAATTAGGCCCTCAGCAAATAATTAGAACAGATGAAGGACAATAAGAAAAAGTGCAACTGTATGCCTTTTGGTTTTCTCTTCCAAATGCTTCTGCTTTCACATGCTTCCTGCTTCCAATCTTGAAGGGTAGGAGCAATTTTAAATAAGGATTTTCTTGTAATCCTAGAACTCTGGAGCAGAACTTTAGTGGAAAATATCAAATATTGTGAAACTTGCAATAAAGTTGGAACCACTGGAGGTCTTGGGAACAGTCAAGCAGAAGGAATAAAACTTCTGAGTCTGCTGAATTCTTAGATCAAAGCAACCAATAAATCCAAAATCAGGGAACAACAGTTAGTACAGACACTAGTTCAGTTCTGGTCCTCAAGAGAACGCAGTGAAACACAGAAGAGAAGCCTGGGCATTAAATCTGCTCAAGTTTAAACAACATATTACAACTCGGTCTCCTAGTTAGCCTCTTTGTCTTCTGGAAGTCAAAGTTTTCTCTCTCTCTTGTCCTATAAGGTTACTCATTGTTATCTCCTTCCCTTGCCTTTAGACCTTCTTCCTCAGTTGCCAGTGTGCTCTTCTCCCAAATCATCCACTGCAGCAGCACTCCCAGAGATCGGTGAAAAGTAAGGACAAGAAGCACATTGTCAGCAGCTTCCAGTTATTCACATGGAGGCTCACACTTCCACTGGCAAATATTTGGGTATTTTTAGGTGGAAAGCATTACAAAATTAAAACCCTTTACCTGGAAGAAAAATCAATCTCAGAGCAGCATTCAGATCTTGACATTTAAGATTACCCTCTTCTGTTTTGAGCCTGTAGGGCCAGAAACATGATTAAAGCAGGACTTGTGAGAAGCCCTGTCTGCTCACAGCACGAGGCTGTGTGACTGCTCACATCCACGTGCTGCATCTCAGGGTAGCACTCCCCAGGGACACCACATACCTACATATTCCCACTCCATGAATACCTGCATTTCACAGCAATGAACATCATGTCTGCAACGTGACATTGTGGAACTGGAGACAACTATTCCAGAAGGCATCTGCAGACATCTGTCTCATTAAAAACCACGATTTGAAACTAATACCTTCCGCCCAGAATACATTCACAAAAACCCCAAGTGCTGTGTTTTAATTCACGGCAGTAATTTTCAAATTATCCAGGAAGAGGAGCTCAGAAATTACGGGTTTTTTAAGATCTGCCCCAATGCCATCTTTTAAAAACACTACTCTGATCCATGGCTTTGTGTTTGTGTCACAAAGTCTGACTTGTGTATCTGTATCGTTGGCCCTGCTGAAGAGACTCCTCTTCAAAAGGTTCTGTTTCCTTTGCTTTTTGAGAGACAGAAAAGGCTAACAAAGAAAACAGAGAGATAAGGCACCATCCGACCTAAGTTGCAACACTTGAGTAGGAAGGAAAAAGAGCTGACAGACCGTGTCTTTAGAGCAGAGAGATAAGGGGAAGTTCTCCCTGGGCAGTGCAGGAGGAAAGCATAAGCAGGAAGGGAAGGGAAACAGAGCTGATTCTTGTTTACAAGGAACTTCATAAATTAAGGACAATTTCTTTGCAACCAGTCCCCCATTATTTGACATTTGGTTGAAGTTAAATGAAGCACCAGCTCCACAAGCCAAGAGGGAAAACATTTGCAGAGGATGAAGTATTTTTTTCCCCTATTTCCTAATGTCTGCAGCTACATGGCAAGCCTCTGTCTCTCTTTCCAGACGCACTTGGAACAATGATGAAAGTTATCCTGAAACAATATAAATAGATCTGCAATATAAATAGACCAGGCTATGCCTCTGGACAGAGGCAGGGCTGTGGGCTGGGGAAAATGAGTGTAAGCAGGATCCCAAAAAGGAGTGCGAGGCACAGGGTGCTGCTGGGGCGAGCAGTGAGCCATGCACAGGGACAGAGAAGAATTTGGGGTTGTATCACCTACTCCACATCCAAATGTCTCCTGTGCTTCCCCTGGGAAATACACGTGACATTATCATAATGCTCTTCACTTTTGTCTGGCTTTTCATGCATGCAGGAAAGGTGTTCCACACATTAAAGCTGTTCTATGATGCACTTTAAGCAAAAAAACTTGCTGTGTAGTTCCTCTGCCGAACAGAGGCTTTGAGCAGCCCAGGCTTCACCTTGCCCACACAGCACAAAGATGCTCAGGCTTTATAAGGCACCTGCCAAGAGTATAATTTTTATTGACTTAGATCATAATCTTTTACCCAAATCTGGCAAATGACAAAGGCAATTAGCTAAGCCTCTTTCAACTTTAAATCTCTTCATGTTTCTACACGCATTACTGAGGAAGGTCCCAGGAAGAGCTGCAATGCCACAGTTTCTGCTGTAGACAAACAAGCCGCTCCATCCGATGACAAAGTAACCAAACACCTGAGACGCAGAGCATGTGACAGGAGCAAGGCACTCCTGGGCAGTAAGTCACTAGGGGGGCTGAGGAATCAGGACGAATCTAAGGAACGAGAAGGAAGTTTCCAGCACTGCAAAGAGGGCTGTCCTTTTTGCTAAATCCTGAAGATGAGGAAATGCTGTCATTTTTTATACCAGAACACAGAGCAGGATTTGCATTTAAAGAAAGAAAATAGCACTGGTGTTAAGACGTGCACTGCCAAATCAGAGGCGTGACACAGTGGGCAACAGTGAGGAGTAGATTTTTCTCTCTAGGAAAAGCAAAAAAATAGAAAATACATATCATCCAAGAGTATTGCTTGAGGGGTGAGGGAAAAGAAGGGGAGGAAGAGCAGGACTGTGGCTCCTGACACACCTGATCAGTGTGTGCCTTCAGCCCACACCATGAGAGATCCACAAGGATTATGACAGTCTTGCCTCTGATGGGAACTGGTGATGTACCAAGCATATGGCTCCCTAACAGCACAGAGAGATGGAATGCTCTGTGAAAGGCAGATTTAATCTCTCAGCTGTCTCTCAATGTCCATCAAACAACCAAAGATCTTGGCTCCTTCCTCCACATGAGAAATAATGGGACAGTCAAATAACACATCCAGATGGCTCAAACCAAGTATAACAAGACAACAGGTTTCCAATTTTAAACACTCTCCTATCTCTGCTGCTGATCTTACTGTCAACACATTCAGGTTGCACTATAACATGAATTTACTGTTTTGTAAGTCCAACATGTATGCTAAGGGTCCCATAAAAAATAAACCCTGACCAAAGGAAAATATACTCCTAGAATGGCCAAAGAAAATAGATTTTTTAGAAGAGACAGGTCTAACACTGTAAAGTTTCTTCACTGATGCAGAGAAAAGGGACTGACAGGATATGTATGAGACACAAATATAAACCAGTTTACCCTTGTACACATAAGGGTTATTCTTCCCTGTTAAAGTGCAATGCTGGTGCTGGAAAACAGCAAAGATAGAGAATACTACAATAGCAATAAAACATTTTGGATCCAAAAAAACCAGTTCAGCATACTACCCATGAAGCGCTAGAACAGGTGCTACATGAGGACACATATTTTGCCAGCCAAAACCTACAACAGTGAGCAAACAAAGATGACAGGATTTATGTCAGTGAGCACGCCTGCTTCTGCTTTCCAGCATCACTTGGGAAGGACAGTGCACGTCCCTGACTCTGACCAACAGTAACCTTTTGACATGAGTTCTTGCAGCTTCATTTCAGCTGAAGCAGTACATGCTCTTAACGGCACCACAAAGACTTCAAAAGACAGGAGGAAGAAAATAGCTAGTTCACCTCTGATCCAGGGGGAGCAAGACAACAAGAGAGGGAATGGAAGAAATTCTCTGCTCTCAGCATCCTCAGATATGTGACACCCACGTGGAGGCAGCACAAAAATGCAGGATGAGACTAAATAGACATCACATAAATCAGTGCCCTGCACTCTCCAGTGGTTTTCAGATCATTCCCAAGACTCAAATGGGTATTCCACTACATCTGAGCTCATTTTTCCATAGACTCAACAGGACAGGCTGCCCCTCTGGCAATAGGGCTGGTAAAGACCAGGGGTAAGCACAGGCCAGCCTAAAATAAAACAATTTGTTCAAGAGGAGGAAAGCATGTTATCATGTACTTTGGGAAGCCTGGCTCAGCCAGACTGAGAATGATTACAGGGCACACAGCAACACCAAATTTAAAGCCTTCTCACCACAAACAAGGCAGAGAGTGGTCAAAAGCAATAGGTTCCTTCACAAACATTGGGAAAAAAAATTAAGAACAGAATCTTATGAACACACTGTGGGCTACATAGCAGAGTATTGTAAAAGGAAATATATTAAAATCAGGAGTTCCACAGGTTTAAAGAAACAATATCCAAGTGTATCTGAATTTTAAATGTGCCATACTATTACTTAATTTTTACACTTCTAGGGAAGGACTGGAACATTGAAAAGTCACACATGACTACAGAAAATTTCTGTCAATAAAAATCCTCATGTGGAACTCACTATTCTGAATGAGCCAATGTATTAAGACTACTCAGATCATTCTGAGGATGAAATTATTTTTATGATCTTCAATGTAGTACTAAACTTAGAGAAACAGTCAGCAAACTCATTCCATGCAGGAACACTTGCCTATCATGAGGAAAGGCCGACTATTTACTTGCTGGTGGGCAGTTTTGCAAGGAATTATGTTCAGCTCCTGCTCTTGTTAAGTACCTTGTAACAGTCAAATGGATCCACACATTTACTGGTTTTGACCAGTGCAACAGTCACACCAAACTCAGTGGGCTGAGTGTCAATTCCTTTAGGCAAGACAGAGGCAGCAAAGTTGCAAGACTCTCTTTTTGCAAATAGATTCATGAACCAGGTAACAAAAATCACTTCAGTTTAATTCCCAAGCTGAACAGACTACATAATAAGAACTGATGTTCCAGTGATAACTTCACATTTTCACTGCCAAAACTAATTAAAAATACAAGATCTGCTAGTCAGCCCCTAAAAGGCGAGGAACAAAATGCTTCTAAATACAAAGAGTTTTAAAGAAGTGACAGAATTTACAATCTCACTACTGAAAAAAACTAACCCACCGAGCCCCTGCCACATCCAAATGGGTGTTTTGGGCCATTTCTCATCCCTTTTTCCAGCAGAAAACTCGTAGGAACACGTGGAATCACCCCTGCTCTTCCCAAAGCTCCTGAGCACAGCTCTTTGGAACGGCAGCCTAGGCGTGCAAGGCCTGATTTTACAAGCACCTGGCAAAAACCCCAGGGAAACTCCTGCATTGTGGATGACATAACTTGTCCTGAAGAACTGAGTCGAGGCAAGAGTTTTCAAACCTTCACTCTCCTCACCAACCACTGTAACGCCCTTAAAGGACGAAAAACTTTTAAATCGCAATCGTGATGGGGGATGAAGAGCCTCGGGGGCCACGGCGACGGGGAAAGGCAGGAGGGAGAGTACGAGAGAGGTACGAGCATCGCCGCTGAGTGCGGCGGGGGACCGGCGGCAGCGGGCAGGGGCTGGCACCGCAGAGATGCTGCTGCCGAGCGGGCAGGCGCTGCCAGGCGACAGGGGACGGAGACAGAGGGGATGGCAGTGAGATTCCTCCCGCTGCCTGTGCCGGGGCGCTTCCCCGACGGTCACTTACAACAGGACCAAAGACGTGCGACAGGCGCGGGTGGCACGGGAGGGACCCGGGTTCCTACGCGACCTCCCCCGGGCCCCGCCGGCCCCCGGTACTCACGGCAGGGCCGTCGGCCGTGGTGTAGCGGACGATGATTTGGAAGGGCTGGTGCGGCTGGAGGGCGGCGGGCAGGGATACGGTAAGGGACGAGCCGTAGTCG
>WEKX01026859.1:83159-146621 GCA_013390025.1 Pitta sordida | reverse complement strand
CATTGTGCGCGCGCAGCCGCCCCGCCCGGGGCTGAGGGGACACGGGGGGACAGGGCGGGGGCGTCCCCGGAGCTCCCCGTGCCCTGCGCCGGCACACGGGGACACCGGCACAGCTCCCACGGGCACCATCCGTCCACCCACTCACACACCGGCCCCGTCCAGCTGTGCCTCTAGTTCACGGGGCGGCTGTAGCCGCTCCCCTCGTCCGGCCACACCGGCCGCCTCCCCAGCGCTGGTGCCCGGCTCGGACACACGGATCCCAGCGCTGCTGCTCCGCTGATGGGCACAGCCCGTCTCCTCACAGCCAGCCCTGCCGCCTCTGCCCCGCCTGGATGCTTCATGTTCGCTGTCCCCTGCCCCAGCTCCACAAACCATCCCAAACTTATCCTCGCCCCCCCCATCCCACTTGTACCTATTTTCGCTTCTTCCTTCCTGGTCACACCCCCACATGAAGGTCACAGGCTGACCCTAAAAAGCCTCCCTCCTCCCTGCACCCCGTACACACCCGTTTGTGTAAAACCCTTCTCTCCCAACTGGGCTGCCCATCCTTGCCTGCCTCCAGCTCTCTCCAAAGTGCCCCAGAGCCCAGCTCACACATTCTGTACTTCACTCTTCCCCAGCCCCCGAGGCAATCAATCTCACACCACCCACTGCTGCCTTCCTAAAGCGGAAAGGGCAGAAACCACAAAACTACTTATCAGCTCTGTACAACCGCTTGTTTATCTGCATGGAAACAGCAGGAGTCAGCAAGATGAAGGAAGGTGTGCTGCCGCTAACTGTGATTTGCACTCCCCGCAGACCAAGAGCTGCACACGGGAAGTCTCTGCCCGGTGTAGTGACAGGGTGGCGTTATTTTCACTCTGATTTTCACTGCTATACTTTGCCTACACCTCAGCTGCTTGACGAGGCTCCAAGGCACACATTCCGGATGACATGGGAACATTTCTTACGTGGTTGTGGGTTTAATGAACCCGTAGTGGTACATTCTAAAAGCCTCCCAAGCCTTACACTAACAACAGCAGCATCTGCACCAAATTCCAGTGGAGTTTCCACTGTACTGTCATACTGGAGGCAGAAACTGCAGCCTCAGCACAATGTGGCTGTGGTCACCGGCTGAACCAAGGGTAAAACAAATCACAGTATCGCCCTAGACCGACCTGAAGCTAAAGAAAACATTTGTGTAATCACCTATATATAGTAAAATACATCCTACAGTTACAGTAAAAATAACAGCATAGCACTCGGGGAGGCTCTTTGTTTGCTGAGAGCAGTAAAATCACACTGCGCCTTCTTTCGAAGCACCTTCAAAAACCAATTTTGTCTTTGCAATCTTCTTGTAACTGAAACAGTTTGCCTTGCCATCTTTGCTCTCCACATCCTCCTTTAATAAATAAAATGTTCTACATTGATCCTTCTGATGCCTTCTCTCACTTACACCACTTGCATTTTGACAAAAAAAAAGTCTTTCTAAAATTTTATTCCCAGTGATGTACTAAGACTGCTTGATCTGGCACTCACCTACACATGATGTGTGACCCTGTATGACCTTCACTGCTGTTCAATTCAGCACAACTTCAGGGCCTGATTTTGGACTTAATTACGCCAATCCAACTGCATATTAACTCCACTGGGTAATTTTAGAAAAATCCTACCTGTGCTTTGATTGAAGTCCCAAGCAAGTGCAATGTTTCCACTCATCAAACAGGTGAGATGAGCAGGAACATGTTCTCCTGAAGAGGCTCGAAGCTTATGATAATGAATCCAGATTGACTGTACTCACTGTGTGTGGACAGAGTAAGCATAACTGATGCAATTGAAATTCCAGAGGGCAATACAGAAACCAGTTATCCCAGGCAAATCTCTCTCCACTTGCATACCTGCTGGTCTTGGGCCAAAGCCTTTGCTGTAAGGTATGCTGGTTTTGGCTGGGGTAGAGTGAATTTTCTTCACAGTAGCTGGTATCAGGCTGTGGTTTGGGTTTGTGCTGAAAACAGTGTTGAGAATTCAGGGATGTTTTAGCTATTGCCAGGTGGTGCTTGCACCGAGCCAAGGCCAGTTCTGCTCCTCACCCCACCCCAGCAGCAAGGAGGCTGGAGGTGCTCAAGGAGATGGGAGGGGGCACAGCCCAGGCAGCTGACCCCAGCTGACCCAAGGGATATTCCATATGGCATCACAAAAACTGGGAAAGGAGGAGGAAGGAGGGGACATTCCGAGTGATGACATCTGTTTTCCCAAGTCACCACTACATATGATGGAGCCCTGCTTTCCTGGAGATGGCCGAACACCTGCCTGCATGTGGGAAGCAGGGAATGAATGCCCTGTTATGCTTTGCTTGCACAGCTTTTGCTTTCCCTGTTAACCTGCCTTGATCTTGACTCTCAAGGTTTCTAGCTTCTACCCTTCTGATTCTTTCTCCCATCCCACGGGGCTGTGTGGGGCTAAGTTGCCACATGGGATTAAACTACAACAGAAGCATGTGCTACCTTCATGCTGTTTTGGGGTAGGAATTCTTTAATGGAAGTCTCTGTCCCAGTCTCTTATTCTACTCACAGGATGAAGTCTTCTCTGGGATAAATATCACACTATAGATTCTAAAGCAGAATCCAGTTCCTGAAAATCCAATTCCAGTCATCATCAACCTCTTGTAAAATGCTTTAAAGATACAGATATTTCAGTCTCATTTCTAAATATTGATGTTTCTTCCTTCCACTTCAGTGACAGAGCCCTGGGCCAGGCCTCAACTTTCTCCTGTGGTTCAGGATTAAAGCCAGTAAAAAAAATTACAGCCACCCATGTGAGCAGCAATACTTCTGTGTGTCTGTGAGACAAGTGCCAAATGAAGCAGAGGAGTGATTACAACAGGAAGAACATTTCCCTCTGGCACTCTCCGTCTTTAATTCCAAAGTAAGTGCTGCAACTAAGGTTTAACAAAATGGTTGAGCTAACCCCTGCTGTCCACAGGTGACCATTCACCTGCTGCACCACAGACTCGTCTGAACCTTGCTGAGCTATTTGAGCTCATAAAAGCAGCATGAAAGCTTCAGCTCTTTAGGAGAGTGTGACTGGGAAGCAGCAGTTCAGTGCAGTGAAGGCTGAGCAGAGTTTCCTCTCATACCTATGCTACTGTTACAGTCAGCACCTACTGAAAAGGGCAGCCCCACTTCACCTCCCTTCCAGCTGTGCCTTCCTGTCTCCTTCTTTGTACAGCGTTCCTGCTTTTGGAGGGTGAACTTTCTGCAACTTAGCTTTCTGAAGTGGGTCACTGCTGGACCATACAAGACCACTGCTGGCATCGGGAAAGGAGGAACTCCCAGCCTGGAAGAAGAAGGAGGATAAGATCAGGATGGCTCCCCTTCTGCCCTAACTGCTATTAGCTCAGCCTTAGCTGCAAAATGAAGCCACACACTGACCCCAGCAGCACTCAAAAACTATGTATATTAGCCCATTTCCTTCATGGGAAATAGAGAAGATCATGGGGTAAATTCCAGACCTGGAAGCAGGGTAAGGTCTACGCCAGTTAACTCTTGCTTTGGACAGGAGTTAAGAGCAATCACAAGAAATTATGCGTTTTGTGTTGCCTTCAAGCTACAGTCCAAGCTCTGTTAATGCCACAATTTGCCCGTGATATTGGCAGGTAGAAATGCTTGTTGCTGTGACTTTGCAGTCATGTGACACTTTGAACAGTGGCTTGCACACTGAGCCATAGAAGGCTCTGAACCTAAGAAGGATCTTCTCTTCCATTTGACCTCAGCCCTTCTACTTGGCTTGAAAACTTGCACTATCAGTTATTACTCCCTGTACTCCTCAACATACAAGTACTGCAAGCCATCCCCATGCTGGAAGGCACAAAAATCACCCACGACACTTTTAAAGAAACACCACTACTCTGAACAAAGATCAAACTGTGATGCATGACAAGGAAAAGAAAAAATCCCTCCCGCAAACCCATCCCTCAGGGCTCAAAAAGGTGAGAAGTTAAGTACCCAAAACAAACCACTTAAGCCAATAAAATTTACAAAACCCAAAATAGTTTTATTTACTTTTCAGATTTCTGCCTCAATGAGACATTTTGCAAACATGCTAAGGCTACAAAATGTCCAAGTTGACAAAGACATGCAACGCTGACCATTCAGTAAGTCACAGCTATTGTAGGAGTGACCGTGTCCCCCCGGGCCACAGGTCCCAAAAAACAGGGATGGTGTACAGTGATCATGGCAACGCACTACGCAGGACCCAGTAACCTGAGGTAGGTCATTTACAGTAAGAAAACCATGTCCTACACCAGTGTTACATCCTGATCAACAGGAACTTGTTTAAGGTTCCAGAAGGACTGCTTCCTTAACAAGTGTGCAATAAAAAACCAAGGAAATATTGATGTTGATTAATCTTAGTATAAGTGAGCAGAACAAAGTGAAAGCCAACCTAGACCTCTGAGGAGTGTTAGCAGCTTCAAGATAAAGGAGTCAGTCAGCTGAAGCAGCTCTGAAAAGGCTTTCCTGCTAGCACACAGTGTATGATTTGAACCTTATGATTAATTTGTTACAGATCATTCCACGAACAGTTAAGATTTTGGTTGTGTTAGATCAGCGAAGCAGGAAGAGCTTGGGCTTGCTTGCATTAAAATAACTCTGCTGATACAGTAAGAAATACTGTGTCAGGATACTGAGAAAATACAAGGCCCTAACATGACCCAGGAGTGGTTCTCCACTTGGATCACTAAAAGCCCTGCTTTGGAAAAGCATCACAGGAAGCAGCAGCCGCTGCCGTGGTGAACGTTAGCGATGCTCCAAATAGCTTTGATAAATTACAATGCAATAGTTACACCACAGAGCTCTTCTCTGCTGCGCTAGACAAAGATGTGACAATAAAGGACACTATTGCAAAGCTTCACTTCCACTCAGACACAGAGAAAATCCGGCACTAGGAAAAGACAAACTGTAAGAGACAAAACGGTGTCTGATACAGTCCGATAAAGCCAGATCTCTGGTACCATAAACTGTACAAAAATCATAGAAAAGAATATGCACTGTTATTAATACAGTGCTTCTTTTAATATAAAATAAACAGCTTACATTTCCACTGTAAATATAGGCTATATACAGAATTATGTATAGATATAGCTACATGTATAAAGCTTCATTATAGGCCTCTGATACATTTATAACTATGGCTCCCTGAGCCATTTGTAGAGTGCATTTAATAACAAAAAAATTAGTAATATGGAATAAATACAATAATAAAAACATGAAGAGTTCTTCTGACATGGTTTTAAAAACGCTCTGGCTTGACACATTGTGCTAAAAATTAAAAGATGAAAAGGCAATAATCTGCTTGGAGGAGGAGAAGGAGGAGGACGAGCTGGCCTGCCACAGGCAGGGAGTGTAGCTCTCCAAAATTAAAGTGACTTTGCCCTGAATTTTAGCCCTTTACAGCAACCTTGTTCTCCGCAGCAGCAAACATAGCATAGAAGCGCGAGTTCTCGTTGGCCAGAAGGGCAGACGGCGTGTCGAACTCCACTACCTAAAAGCAAACAAGTCAGGTAACGTATGTCAGTAAAATCCAACAGAACATGGATTCCCACCCCCTTGGACTTGTAACACGATAGTGAAGAACAGAAAACACAGCATTGATCTTTATATGAGACAACAGGCAGTGAAAGTATGTGCATTTATGGACACAGACTAATCTGGAATGCTTCAGGCTGGCTCAAACACTGGAACTAAACCACAGGAAGCAACCTCTGGTGGCTCTGGCAGAGGCACATTCTATGGGTTTTTGCCTTCTCTACCTTTAAGAGCCTTGCCCAATGTTCTTGTTTTAATGAAACCGTTCATAACTCCTAAATGGAAGCCTGAAAATAGGCAAAGTATCTGTCATAGGCCTGCGTGGTGGCCCAGGGCTCTGTGAAAATAATGGGAGACTGCCAGTGAGCCCCAGTGATGTTTATGTCATTACCCATCTCAGAATTAACCTACAAGTGGAGTTTTAAGACCATTTCTAAAGACAGATACTTTCTTAGAGCATAACAGATATTTTGGCCTCTCTGATCTTGTCACAGTCAGGCAGCAATTGATTCTGTAGTAGTATTACCAAGGCCATGAATGAATACAGAGAATTTCCCACCCTGTTCCCTCAGTTCAGCCTGCACACATGGCATCACCAGGCAACAGGGACTGCAGCCACACAAGTCCTCCTGCTCACCTGTCCTTGTGTTAGCACCATGATCCGATCACAGCCCAGTACCGTGTGCAGGCGATGAGCAATTGTTAACATAGTGCAGTCTGCAAATGCCTCTCTGATGGTCTCCTGAATCAGTAAGTCTGTCTCTGTGTCCATAGCAGCTGTTGCTTCATCCAGGATCAATATCTGAAAGCAGCACAGAATCCTGGCTGTTACCTATAGTCACACTTTCCCTCCCTGAACATAAAAATCCGTACAAGCTGGCAGAAATGCCAGCAGTGGCCAGGAGTTGTTACACCTGGCAATCCTTGGAGATGTAGTCAGAAAGGTAGTTTCTACAAACATCCTTTCAGTTTGCTTGATGTAATTGCCTTCAAAATTACCCTATGGATTACACCTGCATGCTATCTTTCTTACTGTAATTATTGTTTGCCTTCCATTCCTGCACAACCTTCCACTTTGCTGGCACAGCAGGGTCCCAAATTCCATTTGGAGACTACACACTAGTGGACTACCATGTAGAAGTGAAAAACTTGGCTGACATTCACAGAAAGGTGGAAGGAGAAAAATCCAGTTTAGTACAGTGGTGAGTGTCCCCACCTCTCACGTGGGAGACCAGGGTTCGATTCCCACCAGAGCAGTGGTGCCATTTAAGAGTTGGACTTGATGGTCCTTGTGGGTCCCTTCCAACTCAGAATAATCTGTGATTCTGTGAGGAAAGAATCTGATGCTCATCAGTAACAGGACACTGAATAAATTATCAGGCCAGCCTGACACACTATTCACACTTGTAAGCAATGCCCTTCTGATGGCATGACCTCACAGGAGCTACCAGCTGGCTTGTTCTAACCCTACACCTCTCTGAGTTACAATAATCATTGGTGTGATTCCTCTGACAGATAGAAGCTGGCACAAAAGAAACACTTGTTCAATCCTATCAATTTGGTATCTCCAGCCATTTCTCTTCTTGCTGTGCTTACCTTGCAACGACGTAGGAGAGCTCTAGCTATGCACAGCAACTGTCTCTCTCCAACAGAAAAGTTTTCCCCGTTTTCCATCACTTCTGAATCAAGTTTCATAGGCAGCTGTGCAACCTGTGTGGGAAAGAAGCCGCAAAAATCAGAGCACTGCACAAAATCACATAAATATCAATACAGTTCTCCTGACAATCTCTGTCACCAGAAGAGAGCAAACTTGGTCCCTGCAGGAATTCCTGCAGCCCATGTTCCACAGCCACTAGACTTAAAAGAAAGGCAGGTTTTAAGTTCAGTATAAATGTGCACATGTGACGTGCACTCACAAATGTAAATACAGAATGCACCCCTAAGGCACATACAGAAAAATATCACTGAAGTGTAAAAACACAATTTGAAAAGTTTTAACACCTTAAGAATTCCTGTGATGAAGCATGACTGTTTATGCTATAGAATAAAAAAGTACACATACAGAACATGACATGTTTCCCCCCCAAAAAAACCCAGTCTGATAAAATCAGGGGTAAAAAAGAAAATCAATCAAAGCATCGACTGCAAGGGGAAAGATGCACAGAAAAAGTTTTATGTAAAGTAGCTCTGAAGTATGTGGCTACTAACAGAACATGTTGGTTTGGAAGCCAAAAACAAATATGTATCTCACAGGGCACATAATACTTACACACTCCTTCATATGAGTCCTTTCCAAAGCAGCCCAGATTTGTTCCTCACTGTACTGATTGAAAGGATCCAAGTTGGATCTGGAAGGGAAAACAGAAAACAATCAGAATTTTAACTCAGCGATGAATGGCAAACCAACAGTGTGCTAATTCATCCAGACAGATGATTCACATCTAGCCTTCCACTGATGGTCTGCTTGCCAAGGAAATCAGATGTTCCCAGCACACTGGGGTTAGAAAAACCAAAGAACAAGAGTAGAGATGGAAGAAAGACAGGAAAACTTCAACCAAATCTAAAGGGAAAGCAAGACTTGCAGAGAGGTCTCACACACACAGTGCTGAACTGGGCTGGTTAAAGTCATTTAGCTCTGATTTTTTTGGGCTTCAAAAGAATAGAAGTTAGGATGCCTGAGGGCTACCACCTCAGCAGGCACAAGCTGGTAGATTGCTCAGTCCTACTTGCCTTCTTATGGCCTCACTAACCTCACAGTGCCACTGAATAGCACAGGTTCCTGAGGGATTATGGACAGTTTACTGCGAAGATCTGCCAAACCAATATCATTTATTTTCACTCCATCAATTTTAATGCAGCCTCCAGACAGTTCAACAAGACGAAAGAGTGCCATTCCAAGAGAAGACTTCCCTAAAAAGGAGACAGGAAAAACATTACTGGTGTTTCTAGTCACAAATAGAGAGTTCTACAGAGTCCACATAGCAGCTGTGATATGAGAAAGCATTTTGAAAACTGTCCCTGTGTAAAAAGAAGTATTTTAAAATACCATAAAGTCCTGGCAAAATAGCTGGCAAATGCTGGGGGTTCTGCATGTACACTTGTAAGCAATTAGAGGGGCAGCTCCTGATCTCTCCTCACCGAAGCTGCTCCCACAGTGCCACCCCAGCCCCACTGCCAAAACCTTGCCATGAAAACCCCATCCAGCATTATTAATGACTTACTTAGAATCTGCATTTAGGAGTTGATTTAAGCCATCTCACAAAAAGAGGGTTTGATTCTGCACAACAGAGACTCAGGATAGCTTAGAGCCAAACCTGGCTGCAGCACCAGTACAACAGAATTCCAAGAGTCGGATAAACTGCACTGAGCATGTTGTAACATTCTGTGCTGGTAGGTAGCTCGGGGAGTTAAACATGGTGAACATACTGGCTCAAGCATAATAGGATATCCCTCTGCTTTAAATGGAAACCTGTTGTCATTAATGTTTACTGAGATCTTGCTTTTGTATTCAAATGAACAGAATCCACCACTGAGACTGCTGGACCAGTCCTGGGTAATTAACAATTAATTCAAACACAGAAGAGAACCAATATGTCTGTCCCAATCTACTCTTTTAAGGTAGTCATTTAATTCTGCCTAGGGTTTTTTCCTTACCTGAGCCTGTCCTTCCCACAATGCCAATCTTTTCCTTCGGTTTGATGGTAAAGGACACTTTTTTAAGCACTAGAGGGAGGTTCTCCCTGTACCGCATCTCTGCATTTTCAAAAACAACTTCTCCTTCCTGCGGCCAGTCCAGAGGAGGAGTTTTATTCTTAATTCGAGCAGGAGCTTCCAGGGAAAGTGTCTTTAAAAAAACATAGAGAAGTTCAGTTTCCAGTAAACAAACCACCAGAAAAGAAAGTTAAGAGCTACAGCTTTCAGCAGTTCTTCCCTGCAGACTTGGCCCGGATCAATTTATGGCAGTTTCACGATGAGCTGTGTGACTGCATGTGGGCCCAGTGGTTCAGGAGTTTGCTGTGTTACTCTGACCACACCATTATTCCCCTCCTGATGCTTCAATAATAACATCAGTCCTTCTATACAACGTTTTTCATCAATGGAATTCAAAATGTATTTTAGGCCTATTATTTATCAGCACAATCCTATTAAGTTTCATGTCACTCCAAAGACTGGAAGTAAAATTTGCTGCATTTCTGTGCCATGCCAGGGTCATCCCCCTTTTTTCTGACACAGAAGACAATGCCCAAGTGACACCCTCTTCGTTCTCCTCATGTTCCCTTGTACTATTAGATCACTGAGTCAGTCAGCCCCGTCCAGCTTGCTCACTTGCTATTTTACTCTGCTCCTTAACTGGTCCCTGAGTGAACAGGTTGAACAGAAAAGCAAGACCTCTGAAAGCCAAACACAAGCCTTTATAGCATGTTTAGAGTGAAGCCAAAGTCACTTTCCCATATTTGGCACAAGCAGACTCAAAGAATGGCAGAAATCAAGTCATGGGATTCACCTCGTGTAACTTAACTTATAAAGTAGAATCTCCAACTGAACCAGGCTCTCACAACTCCTTTATAGTCTCTACAAAGAGATCTCTAGAAATGCTATAAAATACCATTTCTGGAGCGTAAGGGACTGCAAGTTCTCATTCTAATGTTTAAATACTCAGAACAGGTAATAAATTGCTCTCTGGAGATACCCACTTCCTACAATGACCATTGAGAGATCCCCCAGGGACCATGTCAGTCATGGACATCCGCAACATCTAGTTGGAATCAGATTAATTGGACCCCAGGGGTTTGAGAAAAACAGACATCTGCTGCAATAGTGCTCCAATTCTTTGATCTTGGTGCATAACAGCACCTCAAGGCCTCTCTGAAAAAAGCCAGGTCTGGGCTTTGGTAAGACCCAGGACCTGCATGGTGTTCCCATGTTCACCCACTCCTTCACATCAGCTTCAAAGTAGTTCCACAGTTCCGTAACAAAATGGCTGTCTAGAGATGTAATAATAAAAATCTCAGATAGTGTTGTTTACTACTGATGGGCAATTTGTAAACACCCCAAGCAAAAGCCTGCAACTGTAGGTTTTGTCACTTCAGGCCTGACAATGATAAACCCATCTCAGCACAGTGAGAGTTGTCAGTTTGTGTGGTCACCAGATCTCTCCTGATACACAGAAATTTGATGTGTCACAAGAGGACTGATTTATTTAACTGGGGGAGTGGGCAGGTTTGGGGTTTTTTTTCTCTTTAGATTAAATCCACAGGCTAAAAATTCTACAAATATCAACTACTAAATAGCCCGGATTTACCCATTATGTGTATATATATCCCTCTGAAGTTCAGAGGGAGTATTAACTGAAAAAACCTTTCACCTCCCAGAAGAGACACAGGAAAAAGCTCTCTTGGTTATGTTTTCCCCACTGACCCATGCCCAGTCCTGCACACACAAATCCTAATTACAAAGAAAGGGTTACAGATAATCAGAACAGCTTGCTAAGCATTTAACTTGGTGTATTTCTCACGTTTAGCCAAGCACATTTCTGACATTTGCAACAAGAACAACTCCTTGACTTTCTAATCATATAGAAATATCCTATATAACATAACTAAAATGTACTGGATACCTAGCTACCCCTTTCACACACTCCACTCTTTACTGAGAGTGCCAGAAAACTCTCAATATCCTCGTGTAACTACAGCAATGCCTGTAGGCTGAGTTACCCTACCAGCTCTTGAGCCATTCATCCCACCAGTGCTTATATATGTGCTTCATAAAACAAACTCACTCTGCAGTGGTATTACAGCACAAGCATTAGTGCCTTTACTGGATCAGAAGCACACCTTCTGTGCTAAAACAGACTATGGCTCATTCCAGTCACATAACAAGCAACAAGAAATTTCACACCCGGCAGTTGAATGCATCACAGCCCTACCTTGATGTAGTGGTCAATCCTCTCCACTGAGGTGAAGCGAGCTTCTGTCTCTGAAGCAAGTCTGACTGTAAACTGGAATAACCCTGTCAGCTGAAGGGATGAGAGAAAACAAAGACAAATTTTTAGAGAGCTGTTCACTTAATATTGAATTAAGAGATTAACCTAATGGATATTGTGGCCAGCAATCCCAGGGCAGTGACTGTCCCCCTGTACTCAGCACTGATGATGCCACATCTCAAATCCTGGGTTCAGTTTTGGGCCACTCACTACAGAACAGACATGTTCTGTTCTGAGGGGATGGAGCATGTCCAGAGAAGGGCAGCTGAGCTGGTGATGGGTTTGGAAGACAAAACCTGTGAGGAGCAGCTGAGGGAGCTGGGGGTGCTCAGCCTGAAGAAAAGGGGGCTCGAGGTGACCTTCTCACTCGCTACCACTACCTGTAAAAAAGCTGTAGGCAGGTGGGCATTGGTCTCTTCTCCCAAGTAAGAAGGGATAAGACAAGAGGAAACGGCCTCAAGTTATTCCAGGAGCGGTTTAGATTGAATATTAGGAAATAGTATCTCTAAAATCATTGAGTCCAACCATTACCCCAGCACTGTGAAGATCACCACTAAACCATGTCCCCAGGTGCCACATCTACACGTCTTTTAAATACCTCCAGGGATGGTGACTCCACCACTTGCCTGGGCAGCCTGTTCTAAGGCTTACAAACCTGCTGGTGGAGAAGTATGTATTTCCCCATCAAAATAATTCTATGATACAAGTACTCTTTGCATTGGGCACCATGTAACTAAGGTGTTAAATTTAATAGTTGATTTTAAAATAACCATGATTTGTGAATCACTTGAGAGGCCAACAGCTTACAAACGTTTCCCAAAAGCAAACAGCTTTAAGTATGAGCCTTCTGAGCTTTTTAATTTCAGCTCACTACCACGAGGAGGCAGAATAGGCTGAACTGCAGTTCCACCACCACTGCTCAGGGCCCTGCAGCCTCTGTGCCCCAGCACTGAAAGCTGTTTGCTGTGAGAACACACTGCAGGCAATACATTAAGATATCAGCCTGGCAGGTATCTGACATCAATCCAACATCTGGAAATATCCAGACAAATTGCAATTTGCAGCATATGCCTCAAACAGTTTCTACTTGTTTATTTAAAGAGGCAGCTCCCCAAGCAATAGCCTTAAGCACCTCACTCCTCAGAATTTGTAATTTGACTAAAGGTCCTGACTCTGAATTGCTTTCCCTTCCATTACACAAAGAGGCAATAGTATATTTTTCCATTCCAGTGCATTAAGCAAAGTTTTAAATTATGTTTTTTTTACTTGTTAGCAATATCTACAATAAGTAAGAACTTAAATATTACAGTATGTGGGCACACTCACCTGCACAGCGTACGAGATAGCCAGCCCAGCATAGGCAGGAGGAATCTGGCCATGCATTAAGACAATCATAAGGCCAGTGGTTGTGATAAGAGCAATGCTGATGATGTCCAGCCTCACAGCCAGCCAGCGCATTGCACAGCTGAACAGGTAAAACGGCGCCTGATTGTCATCCAGGAGCTCCTGGTACCTGAAAGAGAGACAAGAAGGGTTAGTAGACTCCATGAGCCCAGTGTTCCATAAACAGCAGAGCTTCTTAAACTCCCGTTCTAGTATCAGAATTCAGGCTGAGAAGACTCATCACTGACAAAGTCTCAAACAGAAACCAGGGTCTGCAAACTTTCCTGAGGAATGTCAGGTATGTACTTGGCTCTAATTCTCAAAAGTGTCTGTACAAAAATGAATTTTACTGGGGTAAGTGAAAATCAGGGACATGACACTCACTTTTCCCACTGCTTAAGCTCTGTCAGACCTCTCAGAGGATGCACAGTAGCTACAAATTGCTTCATGGGTAACAGCAGCAGTGCTTCAGAATGTACATAGAATGTGTCCTTATACACAAGTGTAAAAGTAGAGTACATTTTGATAGGACTGGTGGCACTAATTAAAACAGATCAATAACCACTTAATTTACAACACTGACACTGCAGAGCTGTAAAACTACATTTAAGGACAGACACTCGAGAGATTCACAAAGCCAGTGACTAGATTTTCTGATCATCCAACTCAATTCCACACAAGTCACTGCTGCACATGTGTGCAATGTCTCGGTACTCAGGCACCCAGCAATGCTCTGCAAGCTTCCATCTAAGCTGGTGTAGCAGAGTCTTTCCAGAGCTTCTGTGACAATTTTCCCTGCGCTCCCACACTCAGTCTCATGACCTTGCACCTGCAAAACCCTGATACTGCAACAGCAGGTTCTCATGGGAAGCAAATCACATGAGATGTTTTGCTTTCCCTCATTAACATTTGTTTTGAAAATTTTAGTTTATACTGAAAAAAACCCAAGCACAGAGCACAAGGTAGCTAATGATCACTGAAATAATTGATAAATATTCTCCAGTTACACACAGGGACTAAGAGTTCATCAATACTCTCACTGAGGTTTAGTTAGCATGCCTTATGCAACATGAATAACACCACAAAACAACAAACAAAACACATAGAAACAACTCACATAAAGCATGAGCAGGAGCTCATGAAAAGTACAAACTAGTCATGGAAAAGTTGTCCTCACCATTACCATTGTCACCTCCTACACTGCAGAGAAATTCAGAGGAAGGCATTCACATGGGAACCCACCATTGTTCTTCCCACTTGGCTACTGGGGAATTTTCCCTTATTCTTCTTGTTCTCCCTTATTTTTTCCCTGGAAAATTCGCTTTCACTCTTAGAGCCGGTGATGTCATCAGCTACAGACTCCATTAATAAATCTTTCTGTAGTGCCAACCTGTTGCACCCTGCCTTGTGCTCCACCACTCTCAGACTGCTATCTAGACTGACCTGTGCAGAAATTCCTGTCCTTTGTGGTAGGCATGGATTGTGGAGAGACCTTGGATGCTGGATGTAATGTGAGACAGGAATGGAGACTGTGTGATGTTGTCCAGACGCTTGAGCTCTCGAATAAAGACTCTGAAAGGAAAGAAGCATTTAAAGTGATATGCAGAACCACCATATGCCAACCACTGCATTGCTGCACATGTATTTGAAGGTCAAAGTATCTGTACTTTCAGTTAAACCAGCTGGTGCACTTACCTAGACACAACATGCAGAACCGTGAACAGGACAATGAGGGGCCCCACTGCCACCAAGAACCAGGGGAAAACTCCAGAAATCATGCCCACGCAGAAGAACACAAGGATGATGTTCTGGATGAACATTTCTGCTTGAAATGGCAAACGAACATCAACTGGAAAAGATGGAGGGAAGAGCAAGAGGCAGATCTTAAGTACAGAAAGCTAAAACAACCTATATGAAGCAAGCGACAGTCCAGCTGTACATCACAGATACTGACAGTGATTTCACAGCTTATTCAGACTAAAAATGTACATTTTCCTTGGGCTGCTTCTACCTTCTGAGCTGCAGGCTGTCTTCGCAATTATTCCCATTGGTGGAAACAGCACTGATGGAACTCTGACCTAATTACCACCACTGCTGCACTTCAGCTTCACCCCAATCTTTTAAGTCGTCACTCCATGAACAGCTAAGAGCCCATATGCAGCCTGAAGGTACAACAGCAGCTGCATGTTTTCTCCTTTATAACTCAATGGAGAGACCTGAGATATCAGCTGCCTTCCAGAATCATAGACCAGGTACATCCCAAATCCAGCTTTGTCTACTACAAGTACACATCTCCATAGGGTACAGTCTCGCCAACAAGAATCGACTGGAGAGTATTCAGGAGTTAACTGGGATGTTTGAACCTGGGATCTACAGCACAGAGTGAAACATACCTTCATCCATGTCTTTGGAAAACCTGTTGAGAATCCTCCCAGTGGGTGTAGTGTCAAAGAACTTCATGGGGCTACGCAGAATTCGTCGGAAAAGCTCATCATGGAGCCTTGAGGATGCTCTGAGAGTTCCCTGACAATGCAGAAAACAGCAGTGTTACAGAACAGTGTTTGGCTTCCTGTCACTGAATCTCCTCTGGCCACCAAAACATTCTGCTCAGTTTCTCTCCAACCACAAGTGGTTTTTTTATTGCACTCTGTTCTGCCAATCAGAGGAAGGAAGCTATTAGTTTGGTGCATGGTGCAGCCCCAAGAGCTGACACAAAAACATCACAATCCATGATTGGCATCCTCTGGTTCAAAAGTCTCATCAGATAATAAAAGAACACAGTGAGAGCAAGATGCAGAAATAGAAGGAGGGTGGGACAATAAAACCAGCACTGGCACATACCTTTACAAAGACCACACCACGAACAGCTTTCAGGATCAACATAACTGCCATAGACAGTGCATAGATGCCAGCATAGTAATGCATGTGAGGGTTATCTTTCATACTGCTGCTTATGACAGTGTCATTTCCCAAAGTCACAGTGGTGTTCTGCAGAGAAGTCAAAGTTTCAGTG
This sequence comes from Pitta sordida, assembly GCA_013390025.1. Classification (NCBI taxonomy): domain Eukaryota; kingdom Metazoa; phylum Chordata; class Aves; order Passeriformes; family Pittidae; genus Pitta; species Pitta sordida. The sequence goes on along the minus strand of WEKX01026859.1, from coordinate 130,678 downwards.
GTCACTACAGTCAAGGATTAAGCGTGTACATATCACATGTGGTACAATGACTGTCTTGTGTCCTCTCCCACCATATTTGATATTTCTTCTTTAATGTACCTTCAGTGACCTTTGAACACTTCAGAAGGTTGTCCCTGGCAGAGATACCTGACTTGCAGATCTGTAGCCCTTGGCCTTTTTCCTACAATATCTTTCAAATACTACCATAAGAGCTACTTCAATTGATTCCTAATCTCTCATTTCATGCTTATTTCTTGTGTTCTGAAGAATGCCAGATACTTGCATACCATCACTCCCATTATGAACCACTATTCACTTGGGATAGTGAATAGTGTCTTTTTAAACACTCTTTCTGTTTTCTGCCAGTATACAGTAAATTCTTTACTGTCACACTATCATGCATTCTCATTCTCTGTTTTTGTTTTTAATCTTGAAGTATGTTTAAGGACCTCACTGCTTGTGTTAATATTGTTGGCCATCTGCCCTTCATTATTTCTTCTCTGAGGTTAGCAGCTTGCTCTCCACACCCCCCCCCACCCCCAAAAAGTCTTGCAGTTATATTTTAATCTTTAAATGCAACAAGACATGCAATGAAAGCCTCAAGACTAGGAAAAATCCCAAACCAGCCCAGGTGATCAGAATCTTCAAAGCAATTCCCAAAAGTCATTTGACTTAAAGCCATATTTTAACAAGATTATCCTGTTAGATGTAAGACCATGTTCAAATAAAAAAAAATACTAAAATTAGCTTGTTGGCTCCTTTCACATTTTCACTTCCTTTTCTTAGACTAACCAAGACAAGGAACAAGGGGGCAGTATAAAACCACATGAGCTATCATATATCTTTCTTATTACTGTAGCTCTGTTATTCTCAGAGATGAAATCCCCAGTGAGATTACCTCCTGGAGAGCCTTCGAAGTTACTTAAATTAGGAAGAACCATTTGGTCTCAAGACCACTTGGGATTAGTCTAGCAGAGCAAACCCCCTGCCCATTAGACACAAGAGTAGAAAATTTAACTTACTCCACTGCCTTGCTTGATCCAGAAGCTCAGCCACCAGTTGCTAAAAGCTGTACTGCCCACATTCAGCACAAACAGTGCCATGATGATGAGGAATGCAAAGGGTCCTCCAGCTGCCTGAATGTAGACACCATAAACAGACCAGGGGACAGAGCCTTTGCCTTTCTCTTCCAGCTGGACCAACTGGCCTGTGAAGCAACAGAGCAAGAGGGAGTAAGGAGAAGCCAGCTGTTCCATGAAACTCCTGTAAATTTATGACCAGACACAAAATTGGTAATTTTTAAACTGTACAGAGTACTTCCAGAAATATGTATTTTACTTCATACTTAGAACTCAATGGTACAAACAGTTTTTCAAGAAGTCCCATTTCCTCTACAGAACTGTTTGTCATGGTATGTCTGAAAAAGCATCATCAGCACAGACTTAAATCTGAGTCTGTGCTGGTATCAGCCTCACTATTCCTTTTTAAACCCTGAAGTTCAAAGTTAACATTAAACAGAACTACAGAGGTCAGACCTTCCAATTCTTCATACATGAATGCCATGTCCTGCATGGGACTAGTGCCAAGCTATAGACATTACCCTCGTAGGACAGGAGGGAGAGGCAGTGTGGGAGACAGGGAACTACCTGCTCCCTTGCAACAATGGCACCTCACCAGCTGCACCTTGATTGAACTTCAAAACATTGTATAGGCACCCAAATTTAATGAGTTAATGAATGTGCTTTGCCCACTGCTTGTGTCCTATCAACCATGCTGAGTGACTAGAACTGAGACAGCTTTCAAAACCTTATGAGTACATTCACACTACTTCAAAGTCAAGTGTTTTCTGATTATTGAGTCCAAAATAATTACAGTCAGAAATTTGATTACATAGTTACCCTCCTCTTCCTTCTTTACAACTTTCTCCTTCTTCACAGACCCTGTTTTTGTACTTTTATCCTGCGGCCTTTTCAGTGAATTGTTTGTGTTCTTCTTTACATTAATCTGCAGGAAAACAATCAGAGTAATTTGCTTTGGCACTTTCATATCTGAACCCAAACTTTAACAAGCACCCTCCTAGAGACAAAGGCTTCCAATAGCTTAGCATTCATGTCAAGGAGGTTATTAACTTTGCTGCTATTACAGATGACTCCCATCTCTGGTGGATTAAATTCTGCTCCTCCATCAACCTGAATGGCTACCAACCTGTAAGGGGAGTGCACAAGGCTAATTTCCAGAATCAGTGACATTATGAGAGTACATGGCAGAGGAATGACACCTCTACTACTGAGAGAAAGTTACAATTCCCCTGACCCATGTAAAAGTAACCTTTTTTAAAGAGGCTTTTCCCCCTGAACACCCTAGTACTTCAGAGACATTTCTTGAGACCTTTCCTAAGAACAAAGTTAGGTCAACTTGATCTTACAGAAATTAAATGTCCAAACACTAAACTGCATAAATACTGTTCTAAATCCAGCCATCTTCCCACAAATGGAAGTTATTACCTGTTCAGAGACAGCCTCAATTAACTGAACCCCCCTCTACAACACCACCTTCAGGGCTGTCTTCCCACACTTTACAGGTGAAGCAACGTCTCACACAAACAACAGAGAATCTAACTTTACCATCCATTTCTTCTTATCCCATAGGGAATGCAAATGAATGCTCCTTCCATCAGCTAGTGTTTACAGAGAGACACTGAAGGTCAGCCAAGCATGCAGTCTGAAGAAACTCTTGTTAACTGTCATTACATTAATCTTAAAATAGCAGAACTATAATCTTCATGCCTCAAAGGATAGGCAGAGTAATGCATTATATTCTATTGCTTCTTTCACAAACATCTCCCAGGAGAATATTTCACCAAGCGCCTTCTGTATCTGTATTTATCACAATGCTTCCTTCTCAAACTTTTTTTCCCCAAATGTCTGCAACTTGCGAGTGAGGAGCCTCTCATCACTTAAAAAATAAACTATTGCTTTACTTTTAATCTCGTCTTGCTAAAAGAAAGTGCACACAAAACATACAGAAGTAAATTATCATAAAACAAAAAGCAAAGTTTCTTCTTCCAAGGAATAACTTCAGGAAACAAAAAGAAGGGTGGGAAAAATTAAATGGCTGAAAATTTAAATGCTTGTTTTATGGAATGGTTCTTGTTATTTTCTAGATTTTTTTTTTTCAAACAGTAACATACTTGAGCACATATCCCAGTTTGCATTTACAGATCTTTTTCATAACAGAAGTAGTGTCAAGCCATGGTTTTCCCTCAAAACCCCCCAAAACGTAGCATTTTCAGTTACATTTCCAAAATACTGTCACATGTAACATTCAACAAGTTGTGTCACTTTTGCTGTGCCCCAGTCACACCCTATTGAAGAGTAGCAAAAAAATAGTAAGAATTTTTTCAGACCAAGGTTATTAGTGGTCTGTGCTAATTTGGAGGTAAATGAAGAAGTGGAGTGTACAATAAGAGAGACAAACTTCCTGCTCTAGCATCACCAGGAGAGATGCTACACTATTTTAGATGTTTAGATTAGTTTAGATGATGGGATGCTGATAGGTAATAGGTTGGACTTGATGATCTCAAAGGTCTTTTCCAACCTTGTTGATTCTGTGATTTTCATGATCAACTCATGAGTTGGTTGGCAGAGTCCTCTCTTATACACATTCCCTAAAAAACCTCTGACTGCAAACCAAGTGCTAATGAAGCACAGATTATTCCACAGATAATCTATTGGTCAGATCAGACACATGTGAAGCCCTTTTCCAGTCTTCCAACCGTGTCTCTTGGTTCATCTCATCAGAACAACCAGCATTCAGAGCACTCTGAGATAAACAAACAAGTACCTCAATATGTGGCGTTTCTCCCAGCTGCAGGCTATTAAAAATAGTTGCATAATCCCCATTTAAATTCATCAGTTCCTCATGACTTCCACGCTCAGTGATGCAGCCTTCTTTCATGAAGATCACCTCATCACAGTCCACAAGATACTGGACAAAATGGCAGGAAGAACAAGTCTCTATCATTACATCTGATAAACACACTCCCACACAATCCTTCTCTGTCATTTATAGACACTGGAATACAGCACCTATTCCCCTGTAACAGACACCTGATTCTTAAAAGGTCCTGCCCTAATTTGTTTGTCTAGTAAATTTTCTTCAGTCAAGTCTTATCAGACCCATCAACCAGCCCCATCAGACACCAAGCAGCACTGGTACCAAACAACTAGACTGCTCAGGGCATACTTGCAAATGTAGTTTGTAAATGTAAGTTACACATTCTATAGGTTTGTGCTGCCACAGGTCAGGGCATAGAAGTTTTCAGGATGAAGGCAACTGATTAAACACGATTCCAGGAAAGTCCAAGAAAGAAATTATGAGAGACGTAGTACCTGCAGCTGATGCGTGATGAACAAGACAGTTTTTGACTTCAGATGTTTCCTGATTGCACTGTTAAAAATGTGATTTCCAACATGAGCATCTAAGGCACTAAGGGGATCATCAAGGATGTAAATGTCCCTGTCACTGTACAGGGCTCGAGCCAGACTGATTCTCTGACGTTGTCCCCCACTCAGGTTAGCCCCTCGTTCACCAATCTGCACAAAGACACACACCCATTATTTTATTTCTATAACAACATGAAACAGAGATAAACAGAATGATGCAGGCCATAATATTTATATATACTCCCCCATAATATTATATATAAATACATATATTCCAGTGTGGGTGTTCACTTTGTGAAATGTGTTATACGTACATTCAAACTCAAGGGTAACACGCTTGAAATGTGGCAGTACCTTTTTTGCTTATTTTACCTCTTTTTATATTAACATAAACATGCTTTTCCCTTGATTTTAAATCAAGTTATATATGCCCAGTGAAGGCAGCTAACTTTAAAAATGACAAAAAACTTCCAAACTGTCAATATCTGAGTAAAAAACATGGCACAACTCACAACAGTCCAGGACCTCACTCCAGTCTAGTCTGCCAAGCCAAAACTCTTTTCCTCATCTATTAAGTAGTTTAATATAAGCAAAACACGTACCTCTGTCAGGTCCCCATTTGGAAGGATGGCTAGGTCAGGCCTTAGACAGCAACCATTCAGCACCGTATTGTACCTGAACAACAATTAGATAAAGAGTAAGAACACTTGTTGTCCCTCCAGTTATTTAGCTACTACAGCATTACCTCACTTTCTACGCTAACAGCAGACATTTCAGCATCCTAAAACAAATCATCTGCCTTGGATTCCCAGGAAGAAACCAAGAATAATAACTAACCGCCTACTTCAGAAGCATTGTGAGGAAAAGGAGACAATTTCTTTCCAGAGACAGCTGCCACAGGCCACAGGAAAGGTCCCCACTGGAGGAGGGCCACGGAAGATGCAAGTACACTGCAAACAGCAGTTGTTTTTGAAGAGGGCAAGGCCAGGACAGCAAGAGCAAATGCCATTTCAGCGCTGCTCCACAGCAGCTGCTAAAAACAGAGGTCAGGCAGCACTCCAGCATGGGGTACAGCCTCACTGCAAATGAGCAATGACAGGGACACTGACAGCCACCAGCTACAGTGACCATGTGCAAGAGAGGCACACACTCAAGGGAGACAGATTCCAGAAGGATGTATAGGCATTATCTGCAGTGTACTCTGCCCTAATTCTTGCCTACATTTGGGCCAAAAATTACCAAGCTTTTATGAAAATCAGCAGTCTGACAAACCTTTCTTCATCATACTCCTTGCCAAAAAGGATGTTGTCCCGAAGTGTGGCGTTGAGAATCCAGGCCTGTTGGGCCACATATGCGAATGTTCCGCTCACTGCAATGCTGCCCTCCAACAGGGTCATCTGCAAACACAGATAAACTGCAGAATTATGCTATGCCATGTTTAGAACAGACTTCATTCTAGAGAGTACAGGTAAGCGAAACAAGAGAAGAGCAGAGGCAGTAAAAACAGAATTTCTCACCTGTCCTAAGATTGCTGAGATAAGCGAAGTTTTTCCGCTCCCCACACTGCCACAAATGCCAATAAGTTTTCCCTAGAGAGAAAAAAATATTATTGTACTCATGTTCTTTGACATTTGACACCTAAAATGTTCACCCAGAATATAGCTGAAGCTCTGCAAAATTATCACAGGGTTTCAGGAATACACTGTCCCCCAACATCCCACTGGTACCTCTGCTGCCCCGCAGATGCTTTCAGCTCAGTGGCTCACGCACTGTACTGAAAGCTGCAAACCTCTCAGTTGAATGTAGGAGCTCTAGAGCCTGCCCTCATTTCACAGGCTGTTTGCAAAGATCTGGTTTGCTAAAATGGCACAGCTGTTTACAGCAAGATCAGATACTGCACCCTGGGTACTGCAGTTGCCATGGATATTACAGGAGTGCACAAAAGCAATATGCTCCATTTCATGTGAAAACACACAGCCCTCTATTCCAAGGGACAGCTAAAATGAAGCCTTTTGAAAGCTCGGATTTTCTCCTTTCTTCTCTTACCTTTTCTATCTCCAAGTCAATGTTATAGAGAGTCCTCTGAAGCCGAAGGTTAACCAGGTGGATGATTTTGTGCTCCTCTTCAGGGCTATGATGGTCATCACTGTCCACTAGAAGATGGCCCTTCTGCTCTGCCAGCACAGCTTGCTGTCCCTCATTCTGCAGCTTCATTTTTTCTTTCTTGCCCTTGGTGACTTTCTTGTCTTTTTTCACTTTGGGGGTCAACTTTGGTGAGCTCTGGACGCTGGCGTGGGAGAAGTCCCAAGCCAAGGTAGCATTTTTCACCTCTATCGCGGTGTGAGGATTGGCTGGTTTTTTCTTTATCATATGAACCTCTTCCATTAGAAATAAACTCTGATAGGAGTTGTGAGAGAGGTGTAAAGATGAGACACCTGATCAAGACTGGGAGACAAGCCTATGGCACACTCACGCAGCAAAACACATCAGGCTATATAGTAGGAGGAAGCTGAAGAGCAAAAGGTAGCTCATTAGTGTAAACTAACTCCAGGACTGCTAAGTGGCTGGGGCAATCCTGGATGTGGTGGAAGCACTTAGATACACGCAGACTTCCACAGAGCTGCAATACTCTGGGGTTTTGGTGTGACAAGGGCCTATTCCTTTAACACTGTTTGCAACTGCAGCTCTGTAAGTTCCAGATAAAAAATACACAAGTAGAACGTATGGGTGGGAGAGGGGAGGTCACTTTGAGGCAAAGTGACCGACTTGTCTTGCACATCAACTCATTATGGAAGGAGACAGGATGGCTTTTAACTTCAGCCTTTTCCCTTCAATGTTTCTGGTGGGAAAAAGTCACCTTGCACAAATGTAGCTGACCTATCTTGGGCTGCTTGACAATAAGAATTAAACCATCAAGTCCACTGTATCATGTTTTCCACCACATCCATCAGTATTTGCAATCAACAAAGATTAGGAAGACTTTTTTCATACAGTTGAATTACAAGATAAAGTGTTTGCCACTTCAATAATTTGTTCTGAACTAAAAAGCCTTTTCTGACTGAAAACTTTTCAATTCCCAGCCTTATTTGCAATTGCTACAGCCAAATCACACATTCATAAGAAAAGCTTATACTCATTTACAGAGCCAAGAAGTCAGTTAAATTCTACTGTGATGTGAGAGCATCCCCACCTTGTGTTACGTTTCCTACACAGATTAAACAGTTTACAGTCAAACTGGGAGATAATACAATTTCCCCTCTCCTTCTCTTACCTCCCAAAAATTCCCTTTGGTGCATTTGGATTTAATAAAGGCTGATTTAAGGTGACTCAGAAAACAAAACAAAGTTGCTCCAAAGCAATAGGATCTCAAAATCACTTTACAGATCCTGCTCTTCTTACACACAGGTTTGTTACATGAATGCATTACAGAATTCATATATCTGTCAATGTTTGGGAAAATTTATAATTTGAAAATTGCTATTTTCTATTTTGAAAATTTCCACCATGTGCAATGCAGTTATCTCCAAGAGAGAAGACAAAATAAAGGTCTACCCTCTGGGTTTCATAAAGTACACACAATGTATTCATCCCTCAATCCTCATGAGATAATAGTTCATTCACTGTAAGGGTTTTAAATTTTCCACTAGTTGCTGTTTTGTCAGACCACAACTGCTTATTCTCCATACAGTGGAGTTTCAGTTACTTCATCTGGTCCAGAAATATAAAGCCTCAGTTTTTCGTGAGCACAAATCAAACTCTAGTGGTTTGTCAAAGCTGCCTACCTCACACATGACATTTCCAAAAGAACAGTTTTATTAGCAAAACATGAAATTTCACTGCAGACATGTTGTACTGTCTTTTCATGCAGACGGTCTTAAAAGGGAGTTAAGAATTATTACACCATGAGCCACCAAGTCCTGCATTCTATGTGTTACCGTGACCAACACCAAAATCCTAAAATAATTGAATTAGAATATTTTGCTTCTCACACTGGTATTACTCTTATGCTTCTAATATCCCTTCACTAGATTTGTATGTCTTTTGTAGAATCCAATAACCTGGAGTGCTAAGTGCAGAGAAAAAGAACTCCCCGGTGATTAAAACCACATTACTTTCCAAGAAATGTGGTTTCCTTTGCATCCACTTTACACATACAACACTCCACATTTACAGTAAAAACTTCAAGGCCAAATGACTGCTTACCTTAAATCTGTCAACAGAAACAGATGCCTCAGATAGAGACTTCACAGAGAATGGAGTTACTTTGAGAGCAAAAGTCATTGAGTTAAACACAGTCACCACTGTGAATGCCTAAAAATGAGATGAGAAAGAGAATCACATTTGGATGCAATATACTAAACAACTAGAGCCTTCTAAAAGCTGAAATGTCACAGCAGCAATTCAACGTCGCAGAAAAGGCAGAGTCCAAAAATAACCACTTAAATATTCAACATATTCTCAAACAGCAGAAAAGAACAGATCTACCCAGCTCTCTCCAGTGCTCTGGAGAAGGCTGAAACAGACAACTTCAGTGTTTGTAGGTCTAACAAAAGCAGCTGCTAGCTAATTCTGCATCAACCTACTACTTGTAAAGACACAAGTTCAAATACTGTTTTTAGAATTTGTGCTGTTTGCATCCAGGCACACTGCAAAACAAAAACATCCACTAATCCCAGTACCCTGCCTGAACAGCAAACAGGAGGGCTCATTTATATTCAGCTCAAAATCTGGTCTGAGGGACGTCAGGAAAAAAGAGAACTTAGAGCTTTTGTGAAAAATGTAAGATGTTCACTTCCTTGAGCAAGGCTGACCACGAGGACACAGCCACACAGGAAACAGCTGAGCAGAAGAGCTACAGAAGCCATAGCATAAAGAATATTTCCAAGAGTGTAGTAAGTTACCTGAGCTGCTGTAAGGTCATAGCCAAGGATCATATGGACAGAAAAGGTTACCACACTGGCAATGACTACAACAATGGGAGCCACTCCCACAGTGATGCTCTGGAAGTAGCCTGCACGCTCCAGGATTTTACGCTCCTCCTCACGAATTTCTAGGAATATAAACAGAGGCACCACACTTAAGTATAATTTGGGGGGTACACACACCACAGACACTACCACAACATTATAAACACTGAGTAAGAGACCCAACTCTAAACTTTGGTGTTTATCTCATTACAAACCTTCTCATAAAGACAGCAGTTATAGAAAGGGAACCATAATAATCTGTAAATCTCCATATGAATACCAGGGCTTTTTACTTTAATCATGGTGGCTGTTCCATTATTAAATAATAAATGATAGCAGAGGAACAAAATTAAAAGATTTAAGTTTAGTGCCAAGCCACAAACATCATTATGCAAGAAGATGAAATTTTAGAAGCAAGTCTGTTTGTCAAACCCCTGGGGCTTAACACACAGGGAACCTGAAGGGTGACAGCATTGTATTGCATGTACACCAGGATCCATGGTACAAAGTCAGGATGTAAGAAGATAAAGCTATTCCTCCACCAAAGGAGACATTTACAAACTGTGTGAACTCACTTTGAACATTCTGAGAAAACGGCTTGACCCAGGCATACATTTTAATGAACTTAATGTAATTAAGAACTTCGTTCATCTTTTGCACGCGCTCATCTGTTGTGGCCACACATTTTCTTCTGAAATAAGCTGTGAGGCGTGATACAAACATCTGAAACAAAAGGCAACACCATGCAACATTAATGGCAACTCAGAAAAAAACAAGTGCACTCAGCTTCCAATTACCAGAGAAAATGAGTATTGTATCTGAAAAAGGGATTCAAGGATAGGGCACACAGTATTCAGCCTCCATGCTTTGTAAAACGTGTATTTTGAATAGGATGACAAGCCTTCAAGAGTCTTACAGCCATTGTAAAGGCAAGAAGATTTAGGCTTGAACTAGCCTGTTTCACAGCTCAGCAGAAGCAGAGGCAGGAGTAACTCACCAAGAAGACCTTGGCTCAAACATGGTGCTTTTCAACATTTTTTGTTGAAATGAAGAGCAACGTTGCTCATGCAACACTGAGCTCCCACATTCAGGCTGGAGGCTTCATGTCTTTCCAACCTTGATCACAAGCACCTGAGGATTGTGCAGTTTAATTTTCCTATGTGTATTAATATCAGTCACATCTATCAGCTTTCCTATCTCCATTTTCTGTTTTTATAATTTTGATCTTTCCTGTTTCCAAATCTCTGCTTCATACATCATCTTTGAAACACCTTCAATAATATGCAGCACCACAAATGGGCTAGATCGAGCACATCTCAGCACCTTTTATTCAGAACCATACATGTCTGACTCAAGAAAAAGTGAAGCAAGCCTTAATTTTTTCCAACTCACCATTGCTGGGTAGAAAAGGATGAAGACAGCAGAGCCCAAGAAGCCGGTTGGACCCAGAATAATCACATTATAAACCATTCCCAGAATGGCCACAATGGGACCCCCAGCCAACAAACTGCCAACTGCTGCAGCTTCAAACATCCTCTGACCATCATTGGAACACACATTTATGAGCTGAAAAATAGACACAACAGATTTAGATTTAAGGCACAGCTCACCCTCAATCCCTTTTTGCACCACCATTTCCAAAAGGATGCTGCATCTTACCTCTCCAAGAGACTTCTCCTTGATGTTCTTCAGCTTAAGAATTTTCTTAAATGCCATTGTCAGGACAGCTCCACGCAGTCTAACCCCCGTGCGGTAATTCAAAGCCCAGGTCAGTGCAAGGGACCAAGATCTCACAACTTCCGTCATAAAGATGCCAAAAACTAAAAACAAGCTGTACTGCAGGTTGGACTCACTCTGCTGGGTATACTCCAAAAGGTGTTTCACAACAAATGCCTACAGGAAGAAATGCAAGCTTGCATGAACACCCCATCATCCCAGAAGACCATGCAACAACTTTATGTTAAGTTAGAAATAAGTAGGCTACTTTGCTTTTAAAATAGCTGTTTGAAACAGAAAGCATCTTCTTTCCAGAAGTAAAAGGTGTCAATACAAGAAGTGCTGTAACACAAAGCCCTGCTGAGAGCCAAGCATTGAGTCAAATTTAGCAAGTAAAGAGAGTTTAATTTGGAGCCATATTCCTCGCAGCACGCTTCTAATCCTCCGTGGCTTCTAACTTAACATAAATGTGTCAGTTAGCTGAAAGCAATGCAGTATCATATAGAAGACTTTTAAAATATAGTCACTACTTATACATCTGCACACATTAAGAAACATTCCTTTACGTGACATTAAGACCTTTTTTATTTTATCTTTTGGTTTGCTTCAAACGTGCTTATTTGATAAAAAGGAACAATGTACCTACAGTTGTAGAGGGGAAGAGTGAGAAGGACATTTGCAAAACATTCCTGGAAATAAACATCAGCAGTTTAATAGTAAGGAAAAAAACAAGCAGAAAGTACAAGGTACGCAATACCACAAATCACTGGGGATAGGGGGGAAAAAAAAAAGAAGAGACAAAAAAATTAACCATTCAATCCCTCCCCATACCCTCTCCCCCCCCAAATATAAACACTTTACCTCAGGAATCACATTTCAAACATCACCTGCAGAAAGAGGACAGCACCCAGAACCACCAATTCCCACCTCTAGTATTTTGTGGTTCAGTGGCACAACAGAACATCATACAACTCACAACCACCAGCATTAAATACTATTGACTGCAAAACAATAAGCTTTTATTTTGAAATGAAGTGTCATTTTAAACGGTAACATCTCAGAGACACTGTACAACAGGTAGAGCATTATATAAACATACAATTTGCACATACAGAATAATTATAAAGGGCTAATAGCTAACAGTCAGTCTTATCTTCTAACAAACTGTAGATGTGAAGCCACACACAAAATTAGAGATACAAAACCAGAATGGTATTTGTTCACGAAGTCCAAGAGGAGTCAAACTTGCAGGTATCAGAGGAGGCTTCTGAGGCTGCACCAATTCTGAACTCTGGTTTCAAAAGTACCCTACAGTAAGGCTTCACAGACAGCAAAAGGCTCCCTGGAGAGCTTTCCAACAAATGAAGCTTTAAGATATTGGTGCTTTTGATATACTAATACAGAGCAGAGAATTACCTTTGCCCACAACAAAAAGCAACAAAAAAATCTGAGATCAAAGAAAATACGTATTCGAGAAGCCTTTCCCATCACAGTCCGATGAAGTCCTCTTGGCTAAACCATGTTTTGCAAGTAGGAGTTCTGTATAGTTTGAAGAGAGGAAAAAACCAAAACCCTCCTCCTCCAGTAAAAGTTTTGACAGCTACAGCCCAGCACCAAATATCAGAAAAAATGGAGATCAAATTCATTTGTTCTGAGGAAAATAATTCTGCACATCAGAACCAAGGAAACATGCTGCAAAGAATTTTGCTCTTTCTTTTTCACAGGTGTGAATTAAAGCCAGATGTCCACCAGGTTCTAGAATGGCCACTGAGAAAATTTACACACCAATCACTGAACAAATGTGAGGAGCTCACAGGTGTATTGCATCCCAGCTTTCTCCTGATTGGATTTAAATCAACCGTTTGGACCACAACTGCATACAGCTGGTTTGCAGTTACTATGGAGATTACTGACTTCTTTTTCCAGTATTCAATCCATCATATGCAACCGAGTCACTGAGCATTTGGGGTGAAAATCCCCCTTTTTCCTCACGAGCACGGCCGCAGGCTGCAAGCATTTTCTCACACACCACAGCATTGCTGAAAGTCTCCAAGAGAGGATGCATCAAGACAGCTGATGTTTCCTGGGGTCTCATTCCTCCCAAAACTTTAGTGCAATTTTGCAGCACTATTTTATAGATTCAGCATCTCCCGTGATGAAATGGAGACCAGCTTACATTACACCCCAATTTTTTTTATTTTTTTTTTTTGTCCGGAAGAAAGAAAGAGGAAACAGCAGATTAAAGAATTTTGAAAAGGGAGGGGGAAAAAAGTCACAGAAAATTAACATTTACATCTGAATAAATACTGGTTGAGTTCATTTTAGTTAAACAACAAGAACGCAGCATAAAGTTATTTACAGAACAAAAACGGTTCAGTATAAAAACTAAACTAAGGGGGGGAAAAAAAGAGTTCCTGTGACTATTACCCTAGTACTTGGTACAAGCTGCTTGGCTGTCTTAAGCATTCCCATTGAATAAACATTACCTTACCTTTGCTCTTGGCGTTCGCTCTGCCCAGCAGGACTGCCTCACTCTGACGCAGAAAACAGCCATCCTGAAAATGCTGAAGAACAGCTTCTGTCACAGGTCCCACTGCAGAGCCGGCGTCCCCGCTGCAGCCAGCGTGTGCCAGCACAGGGCAGGCTGCAGCTGGAGCCAACTGGGAAACTGGAAAACTTACCTGCAGTAGCTTACCACTCCCCCCTCCAATAACTGACCAAACTGGCACGCTGTGCTCCACTAAGATTGCAAGTTTGCCCATCTCCCAGATGGGAAGGATAGCTCTGAACAGTTGCAAACAGGTACATTGTTCAGACCAGGAGTTAAACTGATTCTGTTTAGTAATCAAAAAGCTTCTTTGCTCCTCAACCAGAACTTGAAAGTTTTGGTAGCTGGTCAAACAGCAGCAAGTGTTTATTGGAGATAAATAGTTTATCACCTATACTAGTACATTCTGATGGTTATTACAAGGCAGTCTGACACACACAGCTGACTCACCAGCTGACAGGTTTGGATTCTGTGCCAGATGCAAAATTTATCAAAATTAACAAAAGAGGAAGACCCTTGAAGGATCTATCAGACATTTGAAACAAAAAACAACAACCCACATAGGAAGTCTTAAACAACTCCTTTCCAGTTATAACCATCACAATGCTCATTAGCAAAGCCACAGCTGTTTGCTGGCATTACAAGGTCACAGACATTCAATTAAAATTTTTGAAGTTTAATACAGTGTTTAACTCCATTTTTATAATTTTCTCTGGTACATGATGTCAAGTGCTTTTCCTGATCTCCTTTTTCACCTTCAGAAGACTGAAAGGGTGTAATAATACAAGAAAGCACTGATACTTGTGAGGAGACAGCACAGGCATATCCCTGAGGCATGCCATTTTTAAAAACGGGGAGGAGGGATGGTAAGGCCTATTTTTCATGCCAAATGATGAATTGTGAATTCACCAAAAGTGAATTGTGCCTTATTCCGATAAATGAATAAGGTTGTCCATAAATGGGCAACTGTCCATGGATAATTTTTAAGTTACCCACATCAATTGCAGCAGCAGTAAAGGTGGTTTGATTTTGCTTTCATGTCTTAAGCTCTCTCAGTCAGCAGTTCAGCTGAGACAAATTGAGAAAGTTACACTACAGAAATTAGGGGTAACCCTGCTGCAAGTTCTTTGCTAAAGATAAAAGTAGCTCCTAAAGAAAGCCCTGTGGTGAAACAATGACAGAAGCTCTTCTTGGGAAAAGCTATTGCTGTTAAAACCTCAATCATGATTTATTGTTAATTACCAAAGTACGTTCATATATTTTATAATACAGGCTATTATATACTATTACCAAGAAAACAGCACCACAGAAACATTTACAGTTATTCGTATTACATACATGAAACAAGGCAAACTTTAAAAAGACTTAAGAGAACAGAACGTCATTTTGATAAGACATTTAAAAGCAGGAAAACATTTTAAAAAGACATTTCACCTAACAGTGCACCCAAGTGTACTTACCCAAGAAATGAACCTTCAGCTTACCAGCACACTGAAACGTGTACTACTAGCAGTAATACTGCTCCTACTCCTCAAGGGAAATGTGTAGAGAATAAATTTAGTCAAAATTTCAACTTCAAATTTGCACAGCACGTGCAACAAACAGGTGACAAAAAAATGGTGTAAATGTCAAATCCCATGTTATCTTCAACACGACCCTTAGCAACAAACAGCAGCAGTTCCTAGAGGCAATAAGGTTTTCTAACACTTCCACACGAAACCTGTCTGGCCATTCTCTGCAGGATCAGTAAAGACTGTACCCACAGGTATCCTGAGACCTGCTAACATTTGTTTTTAAGCAGTGCTCTCATGGAATTGTTTTGATCCACTTCTTGAAGATTCTTTTCAATGCCAGTAATTTGAGACTAGTGTTTTATCAGCCTGAATTTTATTCCAAGATGAATTTACAGAATTTCAAAGAGAAAAGAGAAAAACAATTAGAAGACCTGCACATAAGAATCTTATGTAAAAAGGAAGTTATGCAGTTAAGGAAGAACTTTAAGCTATACTCAAAACCAAAGAGAAAAAACAGATGTGCATTTCCTCCAGAATACCTAAACTCCCCCTCCCTTCTCTGGGAACTTGCCTGGGTATTCAGCAACTGATCCATCAGCTGTAGGAAACCTACCCTGGATTATTGAATCGCTCTGGAATTTTGCCCCGGAATTTCTAGCTAGTTAAAATACTTAAGTGATTCTGCAGTGAAACCTTAAGATTTTACAGTTGGCTATGAGATGGAGCCCTCTGGGGTTGTTAAAAAAAGGATGGATATTACTTACTGGTCCACTAAAACCCGCAAGCTGCGTGATCATCAGACACACTATGGAAATTATGAGCCTGGTGCGGCAGAAAATCCACACAACCCTCCGGAGAGAAGCATCATCAGGACCATTTTCTTTCAGTTCTTCCTGCCACAATCTCTCCAGCCTAATAAAAACAGAAGACTCAGGTCATAAATTTTTCACCATGAGAGAAGGTACAATCTCATGGGTACCCGTTCGTGAAAATTCCAAGCGCTTCCTAGCTCAAAACAACATAAAAAGAATAAATGCCAAGGGAAATAAACATATGACATCATTACTGTGAGGTAAAGAAAAATATCTGTATCTTGAAATAGCTACGTTATGTTACTTTCATAGAAGAGAGGGATGAAAAGCAAAACGTCTTTTGCTTTACCTGGAGTCTCTTTGGCAATCTCAATATACTGACTTATCATTCTTTCCTTGCTAATCTGACAGAAGTTATGAAGTCAAAAACCTGAGAGAAGTTCTCATTAGCTATAGAAGGTTAGCCTGAGCACAAGATCTGACCCATATTCCAATCACCTTGCTACTGTCGCTATCAGTTCTCATTATTTTACCACAAGACTTTTTTCAACATAGCCTTGAGACAGAATTTTGTTTTAATAAAAAAAGAGGTTAAAGACATGTAAAAGCAGAAGAACACTTGCAAGACACTCCTGGAGGTATAACCCTCTAAGTTCACTAAAATCAGCAAGACTACGTAAAAACTGCACAGGGGAAAGTGGTCTGTGAAGGATAAAACTGAATTCCACCATTCTGAGAAAGTCAGAGCAAAATATCAGTGCTGCTTTTCTGGGGCAGTATTATACCACTGTCTGTGAACTAACATATAATAAATGGAAACAAGAAAATTATAGGGAACAAGATGTCTTTACCTTCTACAATTGACATCTGAGGACTCATGCCTTGATAAAGACCATACATCATCCATAAACAATTCCCCTTTCTTATATGCTCTGTGGGCCAAAGGAGTGAGCCAGGAGAAGGTCATGGAGGAGAAAAGCCCAGCATTATCAACAGGGTGCTGGTGTCTAAAAAAAAACCAAAAAAGCACAAACAAATGAAAAAGGAAACAGAATTGTCAATCTGAGAAAAACAAAGCCTCCTCTCATTGAAAACACTCAGAGTATCAAATGGTCCATACCAGCCACACTCGCTAAACAAATTCTGATGTTTCCAGTACCAGTCAGCAGACCTACATCTGCACATTCTGCTTTGGGACTGGTTTGAAAAGCAAGAGCTGTATCAGTTCTTTGGTAGCCTAAAGACGTACTTGGAAGTAGTCCGTACGGGTTTCAGTGCGCTCAGACCATGGTGGTATTTGCCCTTGTGATGCTCTTCATCCAGCATTCGCAGCTGGGAATGCACAGAGGTGTCCAGTGGCAGGCCCTCTGCCCGAGCTGCTGCTTCCAAGGCATCCTGGCATTCAATCTGCTTTTATAAGAAAGACAGCAGAGTCAGACTTCAAAACTACATTTGAAGTCCGTGACTCCCAACTCCAGCAACTTTGCACCTCTTTCTTCTGTAAATTATTGTGCAAGAACAGTCACTAATTTTAAATGTCTTAGTTCACAGGCTTCATCCTGGTAGTAAAGCCACAGAAGGCACGGGATCTTAGATCTGCATTAGGTTGCTACATTTGTAAATATAACATAAATCAGCACCAGTATTGTGCCTGTGTATTCAAAGAATAAATGGATAGACCAGACTAATGCTGTATCCTGCCACAGGAAATAAAGAAAAATTACATCAAGTACTTATGACATCGGCTCAGGAAATCAATGACTGGCGTATGCAGTGAAATTAAGACATACATTCTTGATGAATTTACACCCTCTTAGCATAATTTAGATATTCTTATCCACAGAAAGTTTACTTTCAGAATACTGAACAAGTCCCTTCTTCAAATGTACTTTAGATTAAAAAAAAAACCCCAACAAATATGCATTAAGCAAAGTACTTCCTTTTTATCTTGTTTCCTGGGATTTTTTTTCCTTTCTCCCTGATCTAAATGGAACAAAGATGACCATTTTCTCTGCTCCCAGTCACAGCTTCTCAATGGCTCAGCAACTTTAGTAACAACCACTTAAAAGGAAAACCTTATCTCAGGAGAGGTTTCCACAGCCCTGGGGAAAGGGAGGCTTAAAGGCTAATCTAAGAGGAGAAAGGAAACGGCAGTGATACAGAATAGTTCACATGTTGCAGAGTTTGAACAAACATTTTGATGAGAAGCCCGATGTGGCAAAACTACAGGAGATGATCAGCTTGTTATCTATACTGGCACAAGGCTCTCAACTGGTTTTAAGTCAATGGGCCACTTCCTCCAGTGCCATGTTACCGATTTGCATTCTAGTTTTTTTGAAGTGGAGCTTCTTTATGGAAAAAAAAATTAATTTCTCAGGTAAAAATCTTCCTGGCACTCTTACAAGTAATAACACTGATTATGATTCTACCTTTATCAGTTGCCTTACCAGAGAAAAGTTCTCACTTTTTTGAAAACACAATTGTAAATGCCTCCTAAAAGCACACTATCTGCAAAGCACTAAACACGTATCAATAACAAGCGCTTGGTTTCTAACTTTCCATAAGGTATTTTTTGTTGGAAATGCCACCATTTATCATAGGCTTTGTCTGTACAACATTAACATGTAAGAGTACAGTACATTAAGGATGCCCAGCTTCCACCCTTGTGAAAGATGAGAACAGGAAACCGGTAACGTCATAAATCTGTCCCTTATTTATTTAACTGAAGCACTTAAACAGTGCCTATGTGTGTTCCCAACAATCCATGGTTCTGATTTCAAAAAATGTATTTGCTAAGATATCACCTAAAGCTATGATAACAAAAGAAGATAGCCAAGGAATAAAAACCCAAAGGATTATTAAAACATTATGACACAGGGAGTGACTCAAAAATACACAACACTTGAAATGTGGATTTAAAGGCTTCTCACTCAATTTACTTTGAATTACTGACTCACTAAGGCAACAACACCTTACTAAATCTATCCAAACCAATAAGGGACCTGTCAAAAATATCCAAGAGAAGTCTGTAGTGGGGAGAAGTTTTACACCACTGCTTTTCTGGTTGCAGCAGAGGAATTCCTAACTGGTTTGCCACCTTACCCTTGCAAGAGGCCCCCAGGGGTATCTTCCCAAACCCTCTGCTGCTGATAACACCACGGTTTGTAAGGATGCCAAAGGCTGGTCGCCAAGTCATTGCTTATCAGAGCACACCAAAAGACAAAGTGCCGATGAGTTAAAAAAAAAAGTCTTCTCAAACAGAAAACAATACGTTTATAAGCATGAGAGTATTTTTTCACCACTTACTAACAAGAATAGCTTTTTAATAAGAAAGCACAACTGCAAGATTTTTAGGTTGGTCCAAACATAATGTTTTTAACACTCATGCTGAAATATAACCAAACTCTCTAGAGCTGATTAAGAGAATTTTCTCAGCAAAGGTGAAAAAGCTGCATTGATAAAGATTAGGGCACTGCCTTAGAAAGGCCTTTATCATGTCTAGCCAGAGACAGTACAAGCACAAACCCCTTCTTGAGAACATTGCTCATCTCCACCTTGGCAAGGTTGCCAAAATCCCACATGTAAGACTGTCAAGAAACAAATGCATCACACCACAGTAAAAATTCTAAGAACAGTTCCACGTAATTCTTTGAAGATTAAAAACATCTTTAAAGCAGAGTTTATCATGAAGAAGTGAGACTCCCAAGCAGTTCTGCAGTGCACTTCTGGAACAAAAGACTGAAGTAAAATAAAACAAACAACCCCAACAGTGATCAGGTCTCCCGGTTGCCTGCATGCACATACAGTTGTCTTGGAAATCAATATCTTGAAGAAGTCATTAGCAATGAGATGTAACAGGCTTCTGCACTGCTATTGAAATAAATGTCTAATGAATCACACACTATAAAAATAGAAATCAGATAGCACTTTTTCTAATTCATCAACTTTATAACACATATACCAATAGAAGCAATGAACCAGGTGATAAAACACAGTATTGATAACTCTAAAAAAGAGAAACAAAACAAGCCTGAATCAGAGGGAGAAGAATCGCTCAACAAAAGGTCAAAAACCCAAAGAGTTATTACAAGAGACACAAAGGATAAATCAGGAAGAGTTTGCTTCCTTTTTGAAAACCAGATTATCCCCTTTCACTTCAGTCCAAAAAGCATATTATACTTAAAATTCCTTTCTGTGAGCAATGAGAACAGTTGGGTTTGGAACAGCTTCCTCACAAGCACAAATTTAAAAATTTTCAGCTGGATAGAAGAACAGAACAAAGGTTCAGGTTCAAGTCACAAATGACTAACTATTCTTACAGCTAAGGGACTATTCTTACAGCTAAGGAACAAGCCACACTTAAATTTAGAATGCTCTAGGCACTATAAAGTTCAAATGCATAAATAGACTAAACATGGGAAATTATGCCCATGCAGGATAAGCATATCATGGCTTATTATTCGCATGACAAAGGGCAACAGCAACCATTTCCCCAACATCTTATTTATAGCTGATAGATTCCAAAAAAATTTTCTGCACCCATGGAAATCTCCTAACAGAGCACAATGGTCCTGCACTCCACATGCCATAAAGCTCTGACATACCTGGGTACAGACTGATATGATTCAAGAAATGACTATGAGAATTAACAGATTAAGAAAAACGTTGGCCTTTTAATCCTGAGGGCAATCTCCAAGTGTGGAGAATATCACAGAAGTATTGCTCCACACAGCATCTTTCTCCATGGATCAGAGAGGGGAGAAAGAAAAGCATGGCTGGTGCCACTATCAGCCTCCTCTGACTTGCTGCACACATTAGCATGATTTTCTTGTCCAAAAATTGGTCAAAACAATGGTAAATACTACGGTAACATGAGAGTCAAAGATTAGATGGCTGGCACAAGATGTGTCACAACAGTGTGAGTGGGGTGAGGAAAATGAATTGGGGAAACTGTTTTCTCCTGCAGTTAGAGACAGAGGTACCAAACCACATTTCCGAGGTCATGAAAATACAGAAAATTTAGGAGCCAAGCTACAAAGTTGTCAAATACACACAATGTCAGAAGTTTGTAGGAAGCAAGAGGGTCATGAGGACCCCTACTCAGAAGGGCAAGCAAAGTCAAATACATGAACCTGGACACTTTTGAAAACCTGCTCAGCAGGCAACACAGGCATTTATCTCTGAGTATAGGGAACAGCAGAGAAAGGAGGCAGCTGTGATGTATTTGGGAAGGAAAAACCCAGCTAGTAAGATTCTAGACTTTAACACAGGCAATCTCCTATTTAAGAGAAGTTAGTGATTTATTGGTTTGACAACTATAACATGTTATGGTAATAGCAAAACCAGACAAGACTAGAGGCAAAGCAAAACATATTTTTTCATCCCTTACTCATCTTGCAGAGGAAGAATTTAATGTGTGTGCAGTCAACATACAACCCAAACCCCATCCACCAAAGAACTACTGTCCCTTCTTCCATAAGGCAGAACATCTTCCAGGACTCGGATCACAGCAGGGAAGAAGCTGCATCTCTTCTGGTCCTACCACTACCTAATAGGAAACTAGAAATGACATGTCAGTGCTTTTTATTAATCCTTGCAGCTGATACAGAATACAAAAGCTGCTATGGTTGGCTTACTAGTACATAAAGCTAAAATTCTTTTATTTAAATAATAAACAATTCTTGAGTTGGCAACCCTACAGAACAGGAACTGCCACCTCTTGCATTTAGCAGGCAGAGCTCAGCAGGCCTCCTCACCCTATTGTTCAAATTCCCAGCAAGAAGAGACAAATGGGAAACCAGCAGACCAGACAATAGAGCTCAGGACTAAGTGGGTACGTGATATTGATGAGAAGGAACATTATATGATCACCTATTCTGCCCAGTGCCTAAAGCATTCTCCATATTACAACTCTGTGGTGAACAGCAATTTTGAAATATTTAAGACTTCATTAAAGAATTGGTGCTGCAAAACAAGATTATTTGTTTGTTCATATGTGCTGGTGAAGAACACAATCAACTGTTCCAGGTAGCTTAAGGATAACTAAAATAAAACAAGAGTCTACAAAGAGATACTCTGAAGTTGTAATTCCTCTTCCCAGAAATTCCTCTGAGTCCAAGAGTCCAGCCCCACTTGAAAGTACTTAGGAGCTTTATACAGTGCTATTTCAGGTAGCACAGGCAAGCCATAAAGCACTGTTGTCCAGACTGCAAGTCACCAAACCCAGGAACATCTGAAACTTAAATCACTTTGCAGATCCAAACATTGTCAAATCCACTGTTGCTCAGTGAAGCAGCAAGTGCATCCTGAACATTCTAGTCCACTATGGCAATTCTTTTTTCACTAGATTTGACGCAGTACACTATCTACAAAAACATTAACAAAGGGGATTTGCAGCATTAGGTTCTCAGCCTTCTCTGTAGCTAGGATACTTTATAATACCCTGCCTGATTAAAACATGAGCCTATTTAAGACTGGTTTGGTGCATCATCCACCCATACCAGCTGTCTCCCTGTTGCTGAGGCAGTGAGGAGCAGGCTTGATCACAGACAGTGGGTGTGAGGAAGGAGGCATTGATCCTTTAGGCACCTGCACACATTGATTGTGGAGTACAGACAGCACCGCTTAATTCATACAGCACCAGGGTGAGACCACCAGATAGTTTAAGATGCCTAGAAATTATGGTTATAGGATCCCAAACTGCTGAAATTAAACAGCTTAGAACCTCCATTTTCTTCCACCTCCTGACAAGGGGAGTATAAATGAAACCTCATGTCTCTGCTGCCTTCCCAGCTACTGCTGCAGGGAAGAACAGCACTTCACCAGCACCAAACAGATATCCAAAAGCAGAATAAGCACAGCTGTGTCATGTTTCTCTTAAAAGAACTGTTCAAAAGCATGTTCTGATTTGCCACAAGAGTTCAGAGATTCAACAGCTTGAAGTCCAGTCATTCACTCTAACAGTTAAATACAACTTCATTACACAATCTCTCTGCCATCGCTTTTCTTGACCAGGATTAGCAGAAGATGTATTAACATTTGAGCCACAGTTTCAAAACTAGCCTGAGTTTATGCATCCTCAGGTTAGAGCATAGGGCTGAGTAGTGTTTGGCATGGAAGTAAAATGGCATGCCTTTTACTTGAGGCACAAAAAGTCCCTGATGAGCACACGTATATCATCTTCTTACAGGAATACTTATTTTACTTTGCCCTTGAATTCCGGCCAGTATCAGCACTGAAGTCAGATGTTCTCAACTCTTCCCTAGCCAATCCACTTACTCCTGCAATCCAAGAAACACAGAGTTTGGCACGAAGTGTTCATTACAACAGTAGCTGCTGTAATTGCATCTAATTAGCAGCTGTGCACCTGCTTAGGCTTCAGGTATCTATGATTTCCTGTCTTTTGTTTTGCATCAAAACTGGTGTTCATGATCTTGTAACCAAAGGATATAGGATTTATCCACTGGTCATCCAGCACTGGAGCTGCCTCCCTGAACACAGAGATTGGAAATCAACTCCTCAATTAAGCAGATCAAACTAGCACCACACAGACAGAGAATTTGGCTCCTGTCTTGCTCAGGTGAGCTCTGCTGTCCTGACCCACACACAGCCACCCTGCCTTATGCTGGGGGTGTTCTTCAGTAACATCCTTCACTCAGGCCCTGCCTAAGACCAGTCACAACAGCAGCTATGCAGGCAGCTTCTGTTCTGCACAACACAAGGAATATCCAGGGAGGCTCTGAACTTAAACTATTAAGTGGAATCATCAATGAATGACAGCAGAAGCCTTGACGTCACAGCTCGATCAAGCCTAATAAAACAATCATTTGTTTAATTCGCCTTCCTGTACAAACACAGGTTCCCAAAAGCAAAGGGCACCTCACTCAAGTGAAAAACAAGCTGGTAAACTCAAACTAAACACCTCAGGGCTCTAAACATGTTGATAATGAAGTTCTTTAATCTTGGCCCTCAAAAACAACTGAAACTGATTTTGTTTGTGGAACAGCCTGTTTGCAGTATGCTGGTCATCCCATAGGTGTATTTCTTATTATCAGGATATGAAGGTTCAAAAACTGAGACATCACAGTGTCTCACAGCATCAGAACTCCCTGCAGATCAGTGAGTTCACTCATTTCAGGTTAAGTTCTCCAGTAGTTCAAGATAGATGCATTTAATACTTCTGGCAGCTCTTACAACAGTACACTGAGTTTCTGAAACAGCCGAAGGGCAGAACATCTCCAGCACTAAAATGGAACACTGCAATGGAAGAGATATTGCAAGATTCCCTTTAGTGATGGCTACTCTGCTCCACTTTTGGTCATGAGCAGCCCAATTTAAACAGAGGAACAGTAGTGAAGAGCAGTCAAAGGCAGCAACAGCGTGTGGTCAGATCTGAGGTTTTATCATGTGGCAGAAGATAGATAAGGCAGCACTAAGGAAGGTAGTCAAGCTCCAATGGAAGCTGTGAATTATCCAGAACATCAGTGCTCCTCTAGAGAATGTCTCTGCCCAGTAAAGAATTTTAGCTTTTTTGTTCCTACTGTTAACTGGAAGGTTTCTCCAATACCATAAAACCCCCTCCAAGTTTCAAGTAAACTTTTGATACACAACTGACTGTGGCTATGCTTCTTTCTCAGGTGGTGACATGTACACACAGAAATGGAAGACAATGTAGAGCTATCCCTTCTTCAATGTGGTTGGAGTGTCATCCTAAAACATCCACAAAGCAAGTGCAGGATCTGCCATCAAGTAATCCTTGACAAGATCACTTGATTCTCTGTGATCACGCTGTCAGTAAGAGCTTTATTAGAAGTTCAATGGTAAAACAACTCAACAGAACACAACTGTAACCAATATATTCAGTTCTGTGAGAATACCAGGGAATTAATGCATCTTTAGAAAGAAGCAAACATTCATGGTACTAATTGTGTTCAAAGTTTTTCAAAGATAACAGAACTGCTGACAAAAGAGACAAAATAGAGTCTTACTTTCTTTTGACTTGAAAAAGTAAAACTTCTGTGTTTACTTGGTTATGAAAATATGGAATCTTCTGGGAAAATGCAGACATACAGCAGCCTGAGCTACAAATAAAAGCTTATAGTTAAGCTGTCTGGGACTGCTCCAAGCATGGAGTACAAAGGCAATACCCAGGCTATGTTCACACTCCTATTTTTGAATCTGTTGTTCAGCACAGTTGATTCAGACACTTCAGATGCTTCAGAGAGGTTGAGACCGAATTGATCTTACTATTAAACACTCAGACAGTGAAAAATCACTTCAAAGCTATCAGTGCTTGAAGAATTTACATCAACTCCAACAAGTTCTGATCACATTCCCTGCTGTCTTTGGCAAAAGATGTCAGAGACAAACCTGAAAAACAAGAGATCAAGGTCAGGACAAGAGAATTAGTAGGGCTTCTGATAGCTAAAATTAGCAACACATTTTCCCTGCACGTTTGAAGCTGTGCCTGCAGTTCCACACTGTCCAGTGCCTGGAAGTGCAGCCACTTGCACTTGAGGTTTACCAGAGATGCAGTCACATTCATCTGCAGCAAGGGGCTATTCCCGAGCAGCACATCCAGTCAGAACCAATTACAGCTTAGAGTACCAATTGTATATTAGTACCCTAGCATCATTAACTTTGGGACTCAACTTCCAAGAATTGGGTTCTCATAAGCATCGTGTACCACGAAAACAAGCTGCTTCTACATCCACCTCTATTGTGAGCATAATGGAGTAGGAAGCAAAATCCTCACTTCCCTGATGTTCCCTCAAATAAATACAAATTCTGCATTTGAGAGAAACCTATTTCAGGGCCACTTTAAGAACAAATTATTTCTCTTTGTCATTTTATAGTGTATTTTATGGACACAACGCCCTCCTCATGACACACTGCTTCCATGAGAAAAATTACATACAATTACTTCAGGTACAACTTGAAGGGCATGCACGCATTCTGAGAACAGAAAGTTCTAAAGGTGCAAGTACAAATCAATATTGCAAAACATCCCTTAATTATTATTCACTGGCCATGTAACAGCTTCTGACAGATGAAGACTACTGACTATAATGCTGGGCACGAAGTGCACCTCCAAGTTATTGTCATCCAGCCATGCCCCCACATACATTATGCCCAATTAGTGTGGCACTATGCACTGGGAACATGTAGTTAAGACCCTGTTTTGTAAGATACAATAAGGTCTCCAAAGACTTAAAAATCAATTGTTTTAAGAACACATTGCAGACACTTATTCATGAGGTGAATATATGTATTTGTAAGCTGAATAAATTTCTTCTTTAATTTCAGTCCCAGAGTGCCTATTTCAGAGGTCCATATTTCTATAGCAACATTCCCATCAAGCACCAGGAAATGTTGGATTAGACCTACTTATATTGCAGAATAATTTCAATTATGATTCCAGGAAGCCTATTTGAAAAGCTCCTGTCTTTCAAAGAAGTGATCTCTCAAGCTGTGACCAAGCAGCATTTAAGCTGCCAAGGAAAGAATTGCAAGTTATTTTCCATTATTGTCACAAACACGTTACAGCATCCTTTCAGCAGGAAACAAACACCAGTATGGAGGTTTCAGGACATAAAAGGCAAAGTTAAATGTAACACTTATGCAAGGCAAAGCAGGGAGACATACAAAAAGGCTCTGACCTTGGCTCAGTAGTAAAACAGGTCTTTCAGCTAGAAAGATCTTCATCAGAAAACCAACTTGTCTGCTTCAAGTTAAGAAGGATGCAGAAAAATGCAGCAATACAGGCAACAAAAACACTCCCCATGAGTCATGTTATTAATCAGTACCTGTAGCCCTGCCAGAGTGGTCATCATCACTGGCCATGGACCAGTGCTCCTTGGCTACTGTCTTCAGGGGATACGGGATTCTACCTCACTCTGTGAGGTACTTGCACAACTTTCTAGCAAGAATCTACCTCATGCAGTATAAATCTGCTGCAAAACAGTCCCAAACCTCCATTCCATGAAGATCTGAAGTTCGTGGAGAAGTAACAGCCTTAATCTGCTTGTAACTTGTTCCTGGCAATATAGGTCATGCTTTGTCATCTTCTGGTCAGGCTAGTTCAAATCCTGAGCCAGGTTTTCTATAAGAAATTTGAGAGTCACATCTCTACTGACGGCATTGATTCTGTTGTCCAAACGACAGAGTTGCATTACAGCTTAAGCTCCGTGTGATCTGCTGTGGTTCTACCCTTCATCAATCCTCCATTGTGTTCTGTCACCAGCTGTGCCAAGTAAGGCATCTAACTCCATCCAGGTTCCATAAAACATACAGCAGCAAAGGATAGTTGCTTCTCTTCCCTTGAAATACCATTTTCTTAGCAGTGTCTACCCTTTTGTTACAGGCAGGGGGGAAGTGCTGACCAGACAGATCAAGCTCAGCCTTACGAAAGGGAACTCTTTGCTCTTCCCTGTCACCAGAACCATGAAGCATCCCAACAACCAGTAAGTATCCTGCTGAAACCAGAGCTTGCTTCAACTACTAAGCAAGAAACTCAGTACAAACACCAGAATCTAACTTAGATAAGGTATTACGAATACGTCTCCTTTTACTTAACCTCACTATTCTACAAGTAAACAAGATTTAATCTCATTGATGTGCAGAAACAAATTCAGAGCTGTTGGTGTCTATGGACAGTATATACCCAAACTGCAAGGCTGGCAAAACAAAAAGGGGACCAATGTCTGAGCTAGAAATTAACTCAACCCTGGCATACTGAACAAGATAAGCAGCAAGTGAAGTGGGCAACCTATCAGAACCAGATAACCAAGATAAGGTCATTCCTCTACTCGGAGACCAAACCTGAGAAAGTTCAAGGTATGAACAAGGGTAAGCCATTTTCTTGCATCAGCAAGCACAAATTTTACAAAATCTCTGCTGTGCAAACCCATTATCTGGGTCTACTACTGTGTAGTCATAGGCAGCACGTCAAATGGCAGCGGTAGAAAGGTGAACAAGATTACAACGAAAGAGTTCAGCTGACCTGAAACTGTCCCAGAGTTAGACATTTTCACACCAGGCATTACAGATATGCAGGACTCTGCTTTCAGTCTTCAGAAAAAAATCATGTTTGCATGATTTCACTGATTTAAAAGGTATAGAGGTAAGATAAGGATTTTTTTCCTTTAAAAGTTAAACCCTGAATATATGATGCAGACCAACAGAGATAACATGCCATGATTACTGCTGAACTTCACTGCCACTGGCCAGGAAACAGAGCTGCCTACCAATGGCATCACTGTTGTCACCAGTAATTTGGGAGAGCAGATTTGCTACTGGACAGGGTAGGGTGGATGGCAAGCCCATGGCATTGACACAACAAACGCCGTTAGAAAGCTGCCCCACCACCCGGAGGGCTCTCGGTTGTGCATCAGTGCCTGCTCTAATGCAAGGAGACACCACCTTCCCCCGAACACCGTCAGCAGCAGTGTGCTGAGTCATAGAGCCTGTGGGGACACCGGAGCTGCAGGGCCTGCAAGCACACGCTGCACTCAAACTGCTGCAGAGCTGAGCACTCCAATGGCAAAGAACAGCAGTGCAGCACTGCTGGATCACAAAAACACCCGGCAAAACCCCTTATGTCCCGGTGAAACAAGGTAAGCCACAGCTGAGGTACATAGTATCTCAGCATCTTGCATAATGCAGCAAAGCTTTAGCTTTTTAAGAGTCTCTAAAAGATTATTCCATACAGATACAGTGAGTTCCCCTATTTCCAACCCTCTCCCACCAGTGCTGTCACAAGCAATCTCTGTGGAATTCTCAGCAACACATCTGCAAGGACCCTGTCATTGCAAAATTCAGGCGTAAGTAGTATATATTAACTCTAGTGTTTGGCTTCAGAAAAAAGCTACAATGTATAAATCTCAACATCTATGTGTGGGTATAACATAGCTATACATTCATCAATCCTGAGAGTAATTCAGGATAAGTTAAGGGGATACACAAGAAAACATTTCAGTGCTAGCATTCAGAGCAGCTAATATCTTTAACCTTCTTCAGCTGGCACAGGTTATTAGTTTCAGATCGTATCTTTTACCAGCGTGGGTGTTTCCATTTATCTGAGCATCTTTTTCCCTGTAGCACTGGGTGTATGCACTTCCCAGTGAAAACAATCTCTAGATATTAGAAGTTCAGAACAATGACAGACGAGCTCTAAGCCAGTGGTCATTTCAAGACTTAGCTCTCAAAACAAACTAAAATTACGACAACACCTCACCCTGTTAAATACACAGATGTACAAGAAAGTGTTCAATACTAATTACTTCCATCTGAGGGAAAAGTAAAAAAAGTCATGCTACCAGAGCAAGCTAGACATCTGCTTTAGAAAACTAATCCCTGAGAAAATCGTGACATGATTAAGAGTTTTTTCAGCTGCCAACACTGAATGGTGCATGATTTGTGCAGAGTTCTTCACTGCTCTCACTTGGTTGCAATGATTCTTTAAAAGACAAAGGCTCACAACATGTCTTTAATTTGCACCAATATCAGAATACAAGGAAAAGGAGCATATTTTGTCCAAATGTTACAGAAAAGCCACACTTAAATGCTTAATAGGGGCTCAGACGTGTTACCAAAATAGCCACAGTACCCCTTGGAATGACCTCTTCCACATTAGAGGCAGCGTTCATTATTGACCTTCAATGCAGTGAATCCATATACAGCTGGCACAGCAAAAAGACTGCTGTATGTAATTTAGTGAGCATAAAGGCTGCAAAACAAACAATGAAAAAATAAACTGACCTTATGTCTAGCGTGCTGAAAATTTGACTCTTCCTGCTCTTCACGCTGCACTGAGTCAGCTCTCTCCCTCACACTTCTATACCCAGGACTGGGTATAATGTACTCTTTTCCTATGTCGATGTCTTTCATCTTCCGTAAACGCCAGGGTTTACACGTGTGGTTTTACTTCCAATATCTGAAAAATAATTAAATTCCATTTCATCACATGCTGTACCCAACCCAGTCAGGTATTTTTAAGATTTTACATCTTTCCAAAGTGAAAACAAGTATGCAGTCGCAGAAGAGTTATAGTATTACAACAGGATTGTAATAACATGACTTTGGAAGTCCACACGAGACTAAGTTCTCGTGAACTGGTTTAAACATACCCTGAGGTCACCAAACAGTACAATGACCCTCAATGCACTAGACTGCTGTCATGCTTCCTCTCTTAGAGCTCTGAAACACAATTATTCAATCTGACAGATCCACATAACAGCCACAGCATTGACTCGAGACCCTGAGGAACCTGACTTGGAAGATCAAACCCCTGAAATCTTTTGCCGGTGTCTAAAGTTGCACATACCCAACAACTTATCAGCACAAAGTTTTGCAAAACTAACACCTCTGGAGATATCACTTGATAAAATCCGTCATCACAGTCTACAGAAAAATGCCTCCCTTCCCTACAGCATTGCTCACTCCACAGGCTGGAGCCACCATTGGGCCCTGGCGTGCACAGGAGTGAGTCACACCCCGGTGCTGCAGGCTCCCACTCGCTGTGCCAGACTGTAAGGTCAGGAGAAGAACCAGAGTCCCAAAAACAAAACCACCACCGACTGCGAGACGCTGTTTTATAACGCTGCACCCTGCCACTGACCCAGCCCAAGGCGCCGGGAGCCGCCCGGGGCTGAGCCGGCCCCGCACTGGGACACGGCCGGCACCTCCCCTACCCCGCCGCAAACACGGGAGCGCCCCGCACGCAGCCGGGGCGGGAGGGGGCACCGGGAGCGCAGCGAGAAGGCTGCTCGGATAATCTCCTGACAGGAGAGGGGACAACAAAGCCGCCTCCGCGCCACACAAAGAGCCGGCCCCTCTACAGCTGCCCCCAGCCCCGCTCACCTCCGCCCGCCGCCGGCCCCGCTGCGGCTTCTCCGCTCCGCGGCCGCGAACCCAAACAACGCCGCTTATAGCGGTTCCGGCGTCCCCACTGCGCCTGCGGGCGGGCGCTGCGGAGGCCTCTCCTCCCCGGCGCCCCACGGGATATGTAGTCCGCGCCTCGCACCCGGACGCCCGCCGGGCGCGAGAGGAGAACTACGTTTCCCAGAAGACCCCGCGCGGGCCGGCTCCGTTTGGCCGCGCCCCCGTCCCGCCCATCNGCACCGCTCGGCAGGGCGGTAGCGCAGTGCGATGCAGTGCCGTGCCGTGCCGGGCGCTACCGGGCAGTGCGGGAAGGACGGGTCCCGCCACCGAACCGCTACGGCTGAGAAAGGGGCGGGGAACGCTCTGATCAGACACCGCCGTGCTGCGGGAGGACGAGGAGGGTCGCGGTTACCCCGCAGCGCTGCCCGGGTTGCGGAGGCGGAGCGGCGGCGGCCGGGGCTGGCGGCGAGAGCAGGAGCGGCAGCCCGCGGGTTGCAGCATCCCGTCACTCACTGCCGCTTCTCCAGAGCCCCTCGGCCGGGGAAAGTGCGGCCCTGCCCGTATCTGGGGCTGGGCCTTGGCCGCGGCTCCCGTGCCGTCTGTGACTCGCCTCCCGAGGCGCGGGGCTGGGGGCAGGACGTGCTGCCCTTGCACAGAGCCCGCCGTGCGCCGCCGGCTCCCGCTCGGAACGGCTGAAGGCACGGGGAACTTGTCCCAGGGCTTTCCCAGCGGAGCTTTGCCCGCTGGAAGGGATGGAAGCTGCGGCTGTGTGGTGGTGGTTGAGGGCCGGCAGCCCTGCTTCCCCAAACCAGTGCGGTACGGGGTGTCCAGCCCCCGCCTCAGGGGAGGCAGTGAAGGAGGAGATGGACACGGCTGCATTTCCTCTCACAAAGGGCTGTAAATATCCTTAACAAACCCTGAGCTGTAGCTGCTCCCCTGCTGCTTTTAAACACCCTGTCCTTAGCTGACATCTTCCTTCCACCGGCCACATTTGGCTGATGTCTCATTTGAGTGGTTTATATAACGAGTGCCTCTTTGCACCGCAGTCCTTTCTCTCCTGTCAGGAATGTTTGTGAGAGTCACTTTGATAGTAATGCTGAAATAAACCCAGGTAAAGATGGGAGATGGGAATCTGGAAATACAGCTGGACCAGAATTTTCCCTCCAAGCCCACGAGCCAGCAGTACAGGTAAAGCGTGTCACCATGCAAGCTACAATTCAAGGACACCCTTAATGTATCAGAGAATCTCTGCAGAGCTCCCTGACACATATGGTCACACATCCTGCAGATCTCCAGCTCCATTTCTGGAAAAAATGAGAATCGGCTACATTGCAGGTGCTCTAACATTTTGGGCCAGGAGGACTGACAGACAGGCAGACAGACATACCTTTCCATGGTATGGCAGCAGAGAACAAAAGCAGCTGCTGCATTTTCCTGCAGTCTATTCCCCAAGACTCACAATCATGTAATTTCAGATTGGTTTAACTGACATTTTATTGGGGAAGAAGTTGCAAGGTCCACTTCATGCTTTATAAATGCTATGTCTGAGGAAACGGTGGATTTTAAGAGATAATCCAGGAGGCAATTTAGAGTAAGTCTCTCAACAGACCTTAAATTGACCTTTTTCTGCACCAAACATGCTGGAGTGAAGGGGTGACTAGATGTGCAATTACTGAGCTGTGTATTTAAACAGCATAAACAGAAAGAACAAAGTATGAATGATGGGGAAAATTAAACTGTGTTAA
Organism: Pitta sordida; assembly: GCA_013390025.1. Classification (NCBI taxonomy): domain Eukaryota; kingdom Metazoa; phylum Chordata; class Aves; order Passeriformes; family Pittidae; genus Pitta; species Pitta sordida. The sequence goes on along the minus strand of WEKX01026859.1, from coordinate 98,051 downwards.
AGCTTCAAGGTGAATCACTTGTATTTTATGTTAGGGTGTTGACCTAAAATTGTTGACCTGAAATTGTTCTGAGCATGAGCGTGTCTTCAGCCACTGGAAAGCAGTAAGTGCTGCTTTTTGGAGGTGACTAACTGTGAGCTGGTAGTATGTTGAAGCCCAAAGGTTCTGCATCATGAACCTGGAGAGGAAGAACATGAACCTCCACTATGCCAAAGTCATTATAAAATGTGTTTGGAAAGATGAGCAGAGGGTGTTGTTTAAGCCAAGGGAGCCAAGGCCCTGCCTACGCTTCTTCTGTCCTCTGTTTCTCTGGTGCTGGAGTAGATCTGAGAATAAAAGGGAGGACATGAGTGCTAGTAGAAAGCTGCTGGTAAGTAATGATGTGTACACACCACTCAGACTAGCTCTGGGCAATGGGCCGGCAGCAGCATCAGCAGTGTTTTCACACCTGTGGTCCAACGAGAATACATGTTCCCTTAGTAGGTGGTGGGAGGAAAATGCTTATGTAGGCATAACCCACTTTTTAGTGTGTCACGAGTACCCTCCAGCATTTGTTCTAAAGGCTATAAATGTACTGGTGCTACCAGCCAGAGGAGTTACATCTTTAGCTCCAGTGGCAGCAGCTAATGCTTTTAGTGCTGCGAGTCCTGGATTCACCCTTGAGGGATGGCAGCTGTTATATAAACAAGGCCTGTACAGTACTAAAACTTGCCCTGATTCAAGATCTGGGATTTGCTGTAATCAGCCCTGACTGCACAAGAAAAGCAGAGCCAGACCAGAGAGGCAGTTGCAGCTTCAAAGCCAAGGCCTGCAGACCATGTGGGTGAGGAAGCCACACTTTACAATGAGTTTTCTTAAAAGTGTCCAGAATCTGCTCCCCTCCTCTCCAAGACAAACCTCAGCAACAAATGTAAAGCGATGTTTGAAACAAGCTGGTATGAGCCATTGGAGCTGAAAATGGAGCATATCTGAATTGGCCAGGAAAACTAAGGCTCAGTTTGTGGGATTGTTGGTCTTTGCTTATCAATCTCTCCTACTATCTTCCCTACAGGATCTGAGGACCTGCATCTACCTTATGTGGGATTGGATCATGGGCTGCTTGGACAGAAACAGAGAGACAGCCTTCAGGAGTTGTCCTGAGCTTGAGGAGTATGGCTGTACTCAGTGCTCAGCATTTGGGTTCTTGTCACTGCAATTAAGACCAGATTCAGACACACAAAACCCTGTCACACAACTGTGAAGCAGAAAATGTCTTGTGTGCTGGTGGGGTCCAAATGCTTGGCGAACCCAGAAGACTCTGGCTACACAGGTTGAGTGAGGGATTAATGCGGCAGTGCAGTCAGCGTTTTACTACTGGCAAAATCAATACCAAAATCAGCTCTTTGCCCTGAAGGAAAAGCTGCTCCCCAGAGAAGCAGAACAATGTGATTGGAATGATGTCCATGGAATTACGTAGAATACCAGGAGATGCTTTGGACTAACAGGAGAGCTGTCATGCCACACTTGCCACCTGCCTTGTGCCTCCTTTCAGACCTATGGGCTCTGCAAGCTGGCTGAGGAACACAACATGCTTTGGTCATGGTGTGGATGGTCCTTGAGGAGGCATCTTCCTTTGGCACAAATCTGGACACCACTGTGGAAAGTGGTTCTTGTCCCTCTCCCAGATCCCCTTTCCTATGTACCTCATACAGAAAGGACATCATCTTCTTACCCTTCTCCACTGGGTTGCTTGGTATCCCATGTGCTGAGGCTTGTATTTTCAGCAGGAGTTTCCTGAGTGTGTCCCCCCTGATGAGCGTGCTGACAGTTGTTATGCTTGCTAGTGCTTTTTTACTCTTGTGCTGGTCAGAGCTCTCAGCCATGAAGTGCAGAGCTCAGAAATTAATTGGACAGCTCAAGTAAAAGTCCCATGGCCAAATTTAGCCTGCAGCACTGCAAACTATAAGAAGACCAGAAACAGGGAGGTCTGGACAGACTGCATTCATCAGCTTGTTCATGATTCTCTAACCCTGTGCAGTGCCCAATTTTTATTGTCCATTATGTCCAGGTCTCCCTCCCACACACAGCCTATTATTCCAGGACTTTGAGCTCTCAGAGCAGACAGAAAGATTTCTCATTGCACTGCAATGACTTAGCCTCAGCTGTGTCATGTGAGCCACCAACACTTGCAGGCAGCTCAGCAAATAGAAACAAGCATCAAGTAGGTACAGATTGACAACAACTGGAGAGTAAAGAGACATTGCTGTTCATTTTTTTTTGTACCTTATATCCACATCCACAGTTTAAGAGGAAATAAATATTTGTGACAAAACCATCAACAAGATCTCTGAGAGCTGTCATTATTAATCCATCCTCTTAGGCTCCAGCGTTACAGTCCTGTTGAAGAGACAGAGAGAAGGGCAGAAGTCAGTGTGGTACTTGTAGCAGGGTTATCAGAGACTGCTGTGACCTGCTCAATCATTTATTTCCCTCTTAAATCTCACTAGCAAACAAACAGTATCAGTTGACTAGGTTCGTCACATGAAAACCACAGTCCAGCTTCCTGTAAACAGTGACGTTACTAATCACGTGTAACATTGCATAATAGGTTATTACTTATTACAGCAAGAATTTTGCACAGTTGCCTTAGATTTCAGAGAAGTTATGGTATCTAATGGATCTGGTCATGGCTTGCAATTGAACAAGCAGAGGCACAAATACTCTCTGCATATATTCAGTGCTGCTTGCCTTTGAGTCTTCCTAAGTATCCTGCTGCTGTGCACAGGGTTTGGAGAGGCTCATGAATGCTGCCCTCCCAGGTGCCTGCAGCAACACCTGCATGGACACGACTGTCCATGCTGTGCCAGCAGTCTCCCTGACTGCTGGACCATAGATGTGTATTCACAAGACTATACACAGACCACCACACATGCTTTATGTCTACCTGGCTCAATCCAAACCCACAGCATGGAGCTAATAAACTCCCCATATGGAGCTGGTACCAAAACCTTCTCCCCACCCTAATCAGAGCTGCACAGGCCTGGGTTAGAAAGGTTAGAACGTGAGAGACCCAGTGTCATGAGCCAATAATTTCCTGGAACTCAGTGTTTTCCATGTGGCTGCCCTGATTTTAAGGGCATACGAGACACGGGACCTTGTGGGTTGCTCAAGACCTAAGCAACACCCCAGGAACACCTTACTTTCACAGTGTGCACACTCTCTGAGCTCTCACTTTTTCATTACTGCAGTTTCATTGTGCTTGCAGCTCTGCAAATGACTCATTCAGACATTCAAGTCCATGTGCTTTATGTTGCTTCAGTGCCGAACAATCTGTGTTGCTGATCAGAAGCTGGTGAGAGTGGAGGCCAGCTCACACAGCACAGCAAGGAGCCGTGATTTCCCCACCCTTCCTCCAGAAAAATACAGAAGAGAGATATGATGTGTTTGGATACAGAGAAAAGAGGAATCTTTCCCTTTCCTCCTGACCTGTTTTAGTGGAAAGAGTTCATTAATATCTTAATACACCTGTGAATTTGGCTTTCCTGGAAACGAGCCGTACTTGTTCAATGTTTGTGCAAAGCTCTCAGCAGTGTGGGCGTTCACACTGTCATTGTGCTGCACCGGATGAGACTCCTTGGCTGATCCAGAGAAAGATACCACTCCAGGCTACAGCGGTACCACCCATCGCCTTCCCGTCAGTTCATGTGGGAGGATGAACCTTCATAGCCAAGCTAACGGTGTTTTACTCCTGTTCTCAACAGCTTCTACAAATAGCCACATTTTTGCAACAAATTTTGGTGTTTGGGGTTTTGAGGAGGGTTTTTTTCAGGTTTTGACCATCCTGCCCCATTAATGGAGCATTTATGCTTGTCAGAGTCTGGGGGAGAAAGCACTGAAAAAGTATCTTATTTCCTACGCTACTTTCTTTGGTTTTTGGAGGAGTGGGATACAAATAACACCCTCCCAAGACAATTAACATCAACTTATGCAAAATTGGTTTTTTCTTACAGGGAAGGGCAAGAAGCTTTCAAAGCTGTTGCAACCTTTCGAGTGTAACCCAGAGCAGAAAACCAGTTTAAGGCAGCTTGTCTCTAGGCTGATTGTTTGATCATTCTTCTATAAACCTGATGATTCAGAGGACAAAATCAAGGGCAAAGCACTGCCCACAGACTAGAAGCAGGTCCAGACCTACACATGGTAGCGAGTTGCGTGGTTCCCACACCTTGCACCGCACCCACAGTTAATGAGCATTGATAAAAATCGGCAACATGGGTCAGGCTGGAGCCTGCTGGCTCTCACTGGCACAGCAGACTCGAGCCTTGGCTGTACTGCACGGCTGTTTATTTGATGAAGTTATAGAAAGGCCAAACAACGCTGCAAGAAAAAAACTGGAGATGTATCTGGATGAGCATTAACTGGCTGGGGTGCATCCGAGCTATAGGACTCTGGCTTTGGGAGTTCCCTCCTATCAGCTCTCCATTACTATTGTCTGCAGATGTGCTGCAATGACTTCGGTTAGTCTGCAGCACTACGCATGTGGGGAGAAACTCCTCTAACCCCTCTCCAAAAGCAGTACAGAATTGTCCCCAAGCCAGGCCATAAGGAAAGGAAACCAGTCATGTCAGAGTGGTGTTTTCAGTTCAGTTTGCTTGTCTGAACTGGTGTTTTGTTGGCCAAGCAGCCATGGTCAGAGCTATGCTGGATGTAGGCTGTGATGGGGGAACTGGTTTAAACCTTACAAAACCCAGAGGTGGTGGCCAGGGCATGACGCAGCACGACCTTGCCATCAGCTCTCAGGGACACGGTCACAGCCTGCTGCCAGGGCCAGGCACACTCTGTCCAATCCTTTTTTGCCTCTGCAAAAACAAAGCTGTGGGTCCACTGAGGTGAAAGTGGAAACAGCAGAGCCAGGCACAGCAGCAAGGGCACTCAGCTGCCCTTTACTGGTATGAGGCTTTCTTACAGCTGCCTGCTTATATGGCTGTGCAGGACACACTTGATAGGCATCAGCAGGATGTACTGTGGAAAACAACGTGTGGATGCAGCCATGACAGCCCTGTGCAAAGGTGCAAAGTTCTGACTCCTGCTGCTCTCCCTGCCTGCCCCAACAATGCTACAGCTCCTCTGAGCAGCACCTGGTTCATGAGGTGCACAACAGGCATGAACAGATGCCACTTCTTTGATCTTCCAGTAGATTATGAGCTTTCCAGTAGCTGTATCTTCCCTGGTTCCCCAAACATTTCCCATTTCCTACATTCATTGTGAAGTTACCCTGCCAGCATCCATCCAAGGTCTTGTGATGGTGCACAGCTGTGATATCCAACACCTTCTTCTCCTGCTTTCTCCTCCCCCAAGACACAGCTTGTGGGTACCATTAGCTCTCTCATCACCAGCTCTCATCTGCTCTGGAGACACTTGTTGATTACAGCTCGGCTGGTCATTACGTACCTCGTATCTGCATCATCCCAGTCCTGGGAACATGGGATGTTTCCTTGGTGTCTGTAAGGAAGGCAATGCTGCAGGCACTGCTACTACCTCTAGAGTCCAGGCCTCTATTCTCCCATATGTTCTCAAGCCCCCAGTGCTTTTACGTAGGAAATACAGCCAGCTTGTATTTGCCTCCATGCTCCCAGGTCTCCCTTTGAGGAGCATGGGAAGGATGAGCCAGCCTCAGTGAGCACACAGCAGAGGACTGCTCTGTACCATTGGAAACACTTCAAGCAGCATGAGCGAAAAGGGCTTCAAACACAGGAGAAAAATAATTAAAAATGCTGGGAGCCCCTGGCGCTGCCTGGAATCCCATGTGGTGGAGAAAAAAACGGCTGGGATGCCAATTTTGGAGCTTGCCAGTGTGATCAGCCAGTTTTAGCAGCAAATGAGAACAGTCAAGGTCAGAGAGTGTTGGGCCTCTGGGATTGTCACTGTGCAGCTGAAAACTGGGGAAAAGGGGAAGCTGCAAGTCAAACACAGCTCTGTCCTTGCTCCTGCAGCTGGGGCTCTCCTGAGTCCTGGGGTCACTGCGTCCCAGGGGCTGGCCTTCCTTCACACAGGGGTGATAGAGCAAGAAGCTGCTTTTTTGGAGATTCTTGCTTGAGGTTGCAGGGAAGGCAGGTTGTTCTGTGTTCAGGCAGCAAGGGGATGGAAACTCTAGGCAGCAGTGAGTAATTATTAGGGCTTGGGAGACTTGCTCTACTCTGCTGCTGGGGCAGAAAGCAGCAGAGACAGTTCTCTCATTTATTCTCCCTGGAAGAGCAGAAATGGTTTCCTGGGAGCTCCTGAAACAAATCCTCTGTGTGCACCTTATTTTGTTGTGGAACATATTTTGTTGTGGAACACCAGAAAGTCTGGGACAAAGCAACAGACTAGTTAGCAACAGGCTGAGTTAGCCAAGGAGAAGCCTGCAGTGAAGATGTACCCCAAAATGAAATACTGATCAATCTGAAAACTTGAGGCTGTCTGTGAGGCTACAGAAATCCCTGAAGAGGAAGGCATGTGTCTGGTGTAGACTTGTTTTGCCGCACAGAGTCATGTCACGTGCCTGTCCCATGCACTGCACACAGGGACAATTCCCCAGCTGTTTCTGAGACACTAATAGGAAAAGCCCCATGTTTAATCATGGCTTAGTCCAGTCAGCTGGAAACAAGGCACTCCGGCTGCTTCATGCCGCTCACTGTCGCAATGTGGGAGGATAGGAACCCTTCCAGCTGTGTCTGCCGTGATGAGACCAGTGCTCAAGGAGTGAGAATCAGCTCTAGAGTCTGCAGCCTGGTTAACTCAAAGCACAGCCCCATAATGCTTAGAATAAAACTCGTAGCCTAATACTGAGGACCAGAAAGCAGCCCAATCTCCAGTCCTCCCCTGCCCTCTTCCCAGAACCGGGAGTGCCGCATGTGGGAGATGGAGGATGTAAGGACTTGAAGCACCAGGACTACGTCCTCCAGCATGTGGTTACAGGATGAGAACAGGGAGATGCTGCTGAATTCTTGAGGTGATCACCAGCTCATTCTGTGACCACAACTGTATCACTTCTCCAACTCAGGGCCCAGTTCCTCCTCCTAAGAAATGCGTGACTGCTGGGATCCATGTGACAGAGGCAAAGGAGAGTCACTGTAGGAAAAGCAGAGCAAAGCCTCAAGCTGCTGCTGGGCAAAAGATCCTCCCCAGGAGCGAGCAGCATCTGGCTTCCTCTTAAAGACAAAAGATTGAACCAGTTTGAACTATGTAATGGAAAATACACCGCTCAGACCCAACTCCTTGTAGGAGTGGGGCACATGTAGCATCAATTACCAGCTGCTCCTGACTTGAAAATATAGCAGCTCCTCATGTGGGTGGGAAAAATGAGCTCCAACACTGCATGGCCTTTGTGAATCCTACTGCTCCCTTCTCTGTCTATAGAAAAAATGGGGCCTGCTCTTTGCAGTGCACTTAATGTGGCCACAGCCTGGTATGAATTAAGTACAACTCTCAGTGTAGGTTTGTCGCTTTTCTGTTTCCTCAGTGTGTTTGCAGTGATGCTCAGAAACGCTTTAAAACATATTTTACTGCAGATCAACCAGATCACACTCTGGTGTGTCCTGAGATTGCCAGCAGGCATACAATTTAGATCAAGTTTCTGGCTTAACACCTGCAGCACCCTTAGGTAAGAGCAGCTCTGGATAATGTGTTTGCAGTGATGATCCTTCCACCGCCCCGCTGTGGAGGGAGGAGCTGAGCCCTGTTTGTGCGCTTAGAGCTGCGTGCTCTGGACTCTCCGTGCATCAACAGCGAGTTGTGTTACTGCAGTCGTGGTGTCTTTGGCCTTACCTTTGCCCTGTTGTTGCATTGCACATCATTGCAGACACCCCGTCAAAGTCCAAGCCAGGTCTTTGCACATGCCCCTGTCGAAGAGGTTGTTTGTGATTCTGCACTACAGGGATCAGAGCTGTTGGGTTATCTCTAAGGTCGGAGGATCAAAGCTGAGTATTAAGATCCTGCTAAGAGTGTTTATTCCCATATATAGTATTGGCACTGCAGCCATGCCAGAGTCCCTGTTTGGAAGTACGCAGTGGCCCTCTGATGGGGACAGACAGCCCCAGAGGCAATCCAGCCTGGCTCCAACAGCATGCATTAAGCCTGGATGGGTCAGGAGCTGTCTGAGTGTTGAGGAAGGGATGTATTCCTGCTCTGTGGAGCTAATAATTTCACTTTGTCTCAGGTGACTGCGTTAAGCAAGAAACAATTTGATAACTACAAGGCAGCAGGTATCAAACCTGGTGATTGATGGTGTCACCAGTGCTTCAGACTGTGGTTGATTGCAAAAGGGTGAAAAGAAGTCAAAATAATACATCTGTTAAGGACACCTGAGCCAACACTTGAAGGAAAGCGCTGCAGACAAGTGGAGATTGGGAAGCTGCTCCCCGAGACAAAGCATCCCAATTCCCTGTACCTAATACTCCCACTGATGTGAAAGAAAAGTGGTGGTAGTACTGAGATGAATTCCTTGGTGTATCTTAGGTACAGACACTCCTCACATGGCTGAGCACATTGCCTTATAGCATTATTAATTGCTTTGACTTGAAAGAGACAGGAAAAAACCTCTAATCCAAGAGACTTTATTTTTTCTAGTTTCCAGTATATTACCTTTTCTTTGGTATCTACTACAGCTGGAACAAGCAGATCCACACCACCAGGAAAAAGGTCATTAATCAGCAACTTCCTTCAACTTTTCTGCAACCATGTGCATATTGCACTTTGAAATACATATATCCCAGACAAATTAAAAGAAGTGTTGGAATGAGTCCATGGGAAACATAAGTTCAGTAACCAGATCTGTAGTGTACAGCATCTGTCAAGATAACATGATCTCTCAGTGGCTTTAATGTGATGGAAGGGGGCCGCCGAGTTCCCCTGAGAAAGTTTCCCTTCTCTCTCTTTATTAATTACATCTGAAGGCAGTCCCAACACAAAGATTTTCTAAAGCAAAACTCTGGGTGCATGAACAACTCAATGGATCCTTGAAAAGACACAGTTACTGAACGACACTCAGTTCTCAGCTATCCCTGGAAATGTGAAGCCCTTTGGTCTGAAAGCTCTAATACATGTGCCTTTCCTGTGGAGCTCCAGGCTCTTTGGGAGGGAAGGGTTAAAGAAAATATGCCCTCTACTCTGAACAGGGCACTTTCAGGAAAAGCAGTGACTTAAGCACAGATAGCTGTGCCTTGATCAAAGCTGCCCCTCACTTCTGGCTGTGGGAAGCTGAGCTGCCACCTTCCTGAACTGATGTATCTGGTGCTGGCAGCGGGGAGAGGGCAGAGGGATGGAGAACTCCTCCTCATCCAGCATCTTCTCCAGGCTGCTCCAGGAGGGAATGCTGTAAGAATCCTTTTCCTCCTCTGGACAAAATGAGGGAGGAGGAATAATCCTGCCCTTCCACAGGAGAGGAGCAACTCCATCTTGGGACAAGGGAGCAGGAACAGAGCAACAACTCCTGCTGGTGCCTGCTGTGTGTCAGTGGCTTAAGGCCCCTGGGTAAGGGGGAGTGGAGGGATAGGCTGGAGCCTCCTAGGGAGCTGGAAATGAGGACTTGGTCAGAGAGTGGCCAGCCAACCTTCTACTGGGTATCTGCCATGGCTGTTTAGAAACAGGGAGTTCTCTTCTTGCCCCTGGGAGCTCTGACTCGGCACCATGGGTTTCCTTCTCATGATGCAGGTGACAGCAGGTCATGTCCCTGTACTGCTCTGCAATATGGCATTTCCCTGCCCATCCCCACAGTTCCAAGGCTGCGGTTACCCAGCCCCACACCTTTTTCTCTGGCTCCTTTGGATCCATGGATCCCTTCCTAGCAGATATTACTGAAGTGTGAGCCTCTGGGCTACTGTTGCATACGTGTTTGGGAAGGGCTGTTCCCAGGTTCTCTTGCTACAAGAATTCACAAGTAACAGGGCTGGAAATGGATTAGCTGGGGGAAACAGGAGGCAGCTCTGCTACCTCCTGCCTTGTGTACCACTGAACTGGGAAAAAAACCCTGCTCACAGGCTGCAAATCCACTTTGCATGGCTCAGTGCAGAGCCAAACAAGGGTACAAAGCTGAGGGTAAACCCTAGACTAAGGTAGGGTTTGAAGGCTGGAGATCCCAGGGAAAGAAGTGTAACCAGTGCTGTAGTGGTACAAAAAGATGCACGTGAGTAAGAAACACAGAAAGGGCAGAGGAAATACTAGTCTGAGGACTGACAAGGCTCTCACAGGGACAAAGTGATCTCCTGGGTGCACATGGTCAGGCAGTCCCTGCGTGACTGGGACTGCTGGTTCCTGTGACTGCACCAGCACTGTCCCCAGTGGGAAATGTGCTTTGCTCTTCAGACTTGAGTGACTTCTGAGGTCACGCAGGGTGGCTGCCTCCAGGGACTGCCATCCCCAGGGCTGGAGCACATGCCAAGCCCATATGGCCCCTGACTCATTTTCTACTCCTGGACAGGGTGTCCTCACTGAGCTCACAGAGGAGCCAGAGGCTGCCATGCCCAAAGCCTCCTCAGTCTCTGAGAGTGACCAGAGAGATGAGTTGGCAAAGGATGGAGTCAGAGTATGAGGAGGGATAGCAGAAGAGCAGCACACAGTTGGTCCTGCATCTGCACCATGGTTACCTGGATGAGTCTACGTCTGTTAGTTGGTCATGAGCAACATCATTCTTGGCTAGTATTTTTCCTCAGGAGAGCTGCTGGTGAGGGATAACGGGAGTGGTGTTCTGAAGGATGAACCCATCACACAGAATTAATCCATGAGCTACCTAAGAAATCCGGAAGTAGCTGTTGCTTGCTGAGGCCATGGGGAGAGACAAAATACAAGGGGGAGAAACTGGAGCAAGGCTTGTAAAGGACCAGAAACTCAGCTAAAATACCCAGGGCAGTGTGGACCACTGCTCAGTCTGTGTCTGTGAGGGCAGAGCCCAGGACCAGGAAAAGCCCCAGGAAGAAGTAAATTAGAGAGAAGTTTACTCTGGGTTTTAGCTGTGCTTTCTCTGCCTCTCCTCTCATTTCAGGCTCCTGAGCTCCAGGCAGGGCTGGTCAGTGGCAAACAGACTTTACATGGATGTCTCTTCTCTAGGTACGCAATAAGGCACTTCTGCTGTCCTCTGTCCCTCCAGCAAGACCTGTGCAACACATCAGGAACCTGCTTATCCTGGAATACCTGCGTGGTATCCAGCAGCATGGAATGAGCATCAACCAACAGGACCTCTCTGCTGCACTGCTCACTGTGTATTCTCTGCTCCTTGCAAAGGGACTCCTCCAGTCCCATCTTCACACTCTGGCAGCACTTGTTCCATTGCTCATCCTGTCCAGCACAGGGGCAACACAAAACATGTGGGAGCTGAGTACAGGGAGCTGTGGCAGCCCAGAGCTCAGGCAGAAGTAATGCATCCTCTCTGTGAGCATCTGAGCGATGCTGTGCACAGCATCCCATTGGTGGAAAGGACCACCAGGGAATTCTGCAAGCAGCACCCAGGGCAGCTGTAAACCCTGGGCAATGCAGACAGCGTGGCCTCCTGTCTTTGGCTCCCCTTCTCAAGTCTGCCAACCCAGGAGCCAAGAGTGGTGGAAGGCAAGCAGCTCCTCTGGCAGAAAGCCCCTGCTGAGAGGCACAGGAGAGGCCCAAATGAACAAAGAGCAGAGGAATAGCCTGTGAGTCAGTGTCCCTGCTGTCCCTGCTTGGCTGGAGCCCAGGGTGTGGGAGGGAGGCAGAAGGGTTGAGATGTAGAAGCCATCTGGCTTTCATGCTTGCTGACTTATTTGTGATCTGCAGTTTTCTTTTTACCTGCAGAACTTGCTTCAGTGCTCAGGTAAATCTTGTGTCAGGCACAGTCATTCAAGTGAGCAAGAGGGCTGGACAACGTCCATGTCCTGGCTGTTGCCTACCACTTCTTCCAGGAGCAGAGACTCTTCCAAGAGTGCTTGGGGCTCACAGACCCCTTCCTACATCTGGCAAGTGAGTGTCAGCTGCCCTGGGCTCATGGAGTGTCAGGACAGTCTTCTGACTCCAGACACTTTGTCCCAGGGTTCATAGCCTTCCCCTGTCACCTCTGACACTGTGTGAAGATAGCCCAAGCCAAACCAGGCTCATTGTCAGCATGGAATGGGACAAGAAGAGCAGAGTTTAGGCACTCATTGCATCCCTGACCTGGAATTGAAGTGACAGAAGCCCCATAGCTCTGCTGACATACAAAAGGATCCTCCAAGAGCAGCAGAGCTGCTGGCCACCAGTCAAGACATGTGAGGGGAAATAAGGCTTGTGCTAAGCACATGGTTTCTCCACGCAGATCTCCTGTGATTCTCCTCATTGCAATTTTAACCATCCTAGAGACCCCTTGGTCCCATTCAGCCCTGATCAATGTGGAACCACAAAGCTGCCTATAATAGGACCAAATATGGAGCTTCCTGCCAAGGCTTACTGATGCCTCATGGGCCATTGCCTAGGCAGATGGAAAAGCCAGGGAACAACCAAATGCTCAGAAAAAACAACAAACAGAAAAGAGAGAAGGGTTAAAAATGTAGGAACAGGGACTAAGAAGATGCCTCGGAATGCAGAGTACCCACACTAGGCTCATAATTTTCAGAGTTGGTGTGTGCTGCCCCAGGATGCTCTGTCCAGGGATATCCAAGGATGAGGGAGCAAGGAATAGTCTCCCAGTCTCTGGGTCTTCCCACTCACTGCCCAACCACTGTTGGTTACTGGGATTGACAGACCTCCAGTTTCACGGAGTTCAGTCTCATTTCAATTTTTATGAGCTAGTTTCAGTTTTAAAAGCTCCACTTGAATTATACTGCTTTTAGAAAATGTTTTGATGGGGTGCTACTGGCCTGCAAGTTCCCTGGGAAACCAAAGGTAAATGAGTGCACAAAGCCTGAGGCATATTTATCAAGCTGATTTTGAGTTCAGTTCATTAGCAATTACCTTGATTTGTCTTCCCCTGTACTTGCCAATTTACCAGGGCAACGTCTTGGAAACTTGCCTTACTTGGAGAGAACAGGATGTAATTAGCCAGATAATCCGCTGATTCGCCTGTCAACCTCTCTGTGCCTGGTCCCAACACGGGCAGTGGCTGTGCAGGCTGGATCAGACCTGATTTCTGATGATGTTTATGCACCTAGTGCTAGATAGGCAGGAACTAAGATGCTGTTCTGCCCTCAGGCAATGACAAGTCCACCTCTCAGATCAGTCCTCAAGCTGTAACCCCTGGGCTGAAACCATCTGGGTGCTTTTGTTCCAGGGTTAGCTTCTTTGCTGAGGCAACAGGATTCCCAAGGGTATGTGGGTACCTATTTTTGAAAAGGACAGTGATGATTTATTTCCCATGGGCAGCTCATTTCTATTTTTTTGCTGTGTCCATCCTTGCTGCTTTATGCCAGAACACTGGCTTAAGGTCAAGCGACTCAGCTGCAAGGTGTGGCACAGCAAGGGCTCAGTCACAAGTCACTGGGCGCAGATGGCACCATGTAAGTGATGTCTGAGCATTTGAACTGCTAAAGGAAATTTCAGGGAATGCCCAACGCTGCAGAGTCCTTCAGGAGACAGAGGAGACTTTGTTTTCTACTCCATCAGTCCCGAACCTGCAATTCAACCAGTGAGGAGGAGGGATGTATGTTGTGTATCCCAGTCTTCTCCCATCACCAAAGACCTTGCAGCACTGCCACAGGGGCTGTACAGGCTGCCCATGAGACTGGGACAGTGGTCTGTGACTGAGTGGTGCCTCCCTTAATTTCCCCCATCACCGGGATGGAAAGTCCATAGTGCGTGCCTTGGGCTGATAACCTTGTGCCTCCTTCTGCCCTGGGGAGGGCCCATGCTGCACAGGCAGGGGTGCAAGTGCCCTGAGTTTCTCTCTCAGATTGCAACTGAACTGTGTATGAGCTCCTTGAGATTCTGGCTGGTCACTCAGTAGCTGATGGCAGCAGTGAGGACCACAGCAGGGTGTAACAGTGGGTCAGTTTATGGAGAGTGAGGTGCAGGAGGAATTCAGGAGAGGCTGTTCAGGTGACAGAGCAGGGGCTGTGAATGCCTGTCCCACGTGGAGAGGGGCAGAGAACAAGCACCAGGTTCTGCAGCACCCAGGCTGGTAAGAGCCCTCCTGCTGCCTTGATCAAGACTCTCAACAACCCTCCTGGTGCCATCCCGTCGGGAGCTCCCCCGGGAGTCCTCTCAGCCTGTTTCCCTATATGTGAACACAGGGATTATCCCTCATCTTTCCCTGGGTGACAGGTGAGCAGAAGGCAGTGCTGCGTGAGCTGTGCACTGGCTGGAGGCAGGGAGGGACTCAGCCCCGGACATTTCCTGTGCTGAGGACTGTCTGTGGCGGGTCCCTTTCTGAGGCCCAGGGTAGTACTGAAGCAGGTTAGGAGGGACAGACAGACTGTGTGAGGACAGATCCTGGGCTGGGGTGGGAGCGGCCGGAGGGGATCAGGATCCATGGGACTGACGGGGGACACAGCCAGACACCACCGCTGCAGCATCCCGAGCAGGGGCCGCTTCACCAAGCTGAGGGGAAGACCAATGTCACCTCCACCCTCAGAAACCACGGCTTCTTTCCTCCCTTGTGCTCTGGAAGGGTCTCTGAGTGGGCTCCGAGGAGCCGCTCCGGGGCTGTGTGTTTTGGGGGCAGCTCCTGGATGGCAGCTGTGAGTGCGGACGGGCTCTTTCACATCAAGGCTGTCCTTGCACCAGCAGCCTTTGGACATCGGCACATCTGCTCCCCAAACCGGACATCACCGGAGGCGGGACATCAAAGCACCTACACACACCCCGAGGCCACCCGGGGATGTCTGTGGGGACACTCAGACCTTCCCCCAGCCCGAGTCCTGGCCGTGCCAGGCACCAGCGCTCTCCCCGGCTCCATCCCTCGGCCTTCGCTGTGGAGGTGGGGCCGGGCCGGGAGGGTTGGGGAGG